>JANAVB010020198.1:2679067-2742249 GCA_029216955.1 Iris pallida | reverse complement strand
GAATCGAAGTAACAAGATGGCATCTAAGAAGAAATATACTATCTATACATACCCATTGGTAATTCTCGTTAAAGGAGCTAAGGTCTTCATCTCCCACCGAGACACATAGGTTTGTGTTGCAAGATGATATTATTTCTCTAAGAAAAGAAACGAATAAATTAGGAGAAAAAAACTGTTGGAATTAAATCAAAACTCATATTACTTACTCGTCAGGTCTATCATCTGCAAAAATATAGTCGTAATATCTCGAAGAAACACTAGTACAATTGCTAGGCTTCGAGGTTGAACCTCTTATTAAATTTTTGGATGGTGTGACCGGATGTAAATTTCTACGCATTCTTTTAGAAGGACTGCTAAAGTCAGTTTCTTCTTCTTCTATAGCGTCCAATGCGAGATATCGGTCCAATGCTTTACTACGAGACTGTAGCTCCACGTCCTCCTCTTCGGAAGAAGATACAACGTAAACCACCTTCACATTATTAAATGCTCCAGATGAAGATGCCTCCTTCAAAGCTGGAGATTCTTCAATCTTCTCCAAACGCCGAGATAACTTCATTTGTTCAATTTTTATCTTTGCAACATCAGCTGAAATCGTCAACAGATGTTCTTCAATCTTGCGCAACAAACGCGGAATGAAGGTTTCATTTGGATTTGGCATCCAATCTTCTACGTCTTCTACATTTCCCCCCACACGAGTAGACATCTTGAGAACAAGAAAACTATTGTATTTCAGAAAACTATTCTATGTATTTTAGAATGAATAATAGTACTATGAAACAAGAAAACTATTGTATATATAGCAAGAGAGAAGTACAAAAAGTGAGGAAGATGGAAAGACAAATAAATTTCGAGACTAGCAAACAATCTACTAGCCGTTTGATTAAGGAGGGCTCGAGGAAGATTCTACTAGCCGTTTGATTGAGGAGGGCTCGAGAAAGATTCTACTATCCGTTTGAAAATTACAAAAGGTTATCGTGATCAACTTCAATTAAGGAACTCTATAAGAGGTTTAATTCCGCTTGATTGAGGAACTCGACGAAGTCCACCGCGAACCGGCACTTCTTCTTCTTTTCTTCTTCATCTCCGTTTCTCCTTCCACCACCACCATGCCCTGTAGATTTATAACAAAAATATTAAATTGTTAGATGAAACAAAAAAACTAAATACGGAAAGATTACTAAATCAAAATCAAACAGAACACATATTCATAGAAAACATGAGATTAAAGATGAAAGTGTCACAGAAGCAACACCACAATTTTACAACAACTAAGCAGACTCTGCTAAGCAATAACTAAAATTAGGGATTGTGTCCTCCTTGGATTTAATTTACACAAAGAAGAGATTTGAGAGAACGAGCTTTTGTCGGCTTCCTTAATGTACCATTCTCCGTCCTAAATTTACCATTCTTCGTCCATTCGCCGTATTAAAAGCAAAGAGAATGGCCATTCTCCGTGTTAAAAGCAAAGAGAATGGCCATTCTCTGTCCATTCGCCGTATTCACCGTCCATTCGCCGTATTAAAAGCAAGGAGAATGGCCATTCGCCGTATTCTCCGTCCATTCTTCGTCCTAAATGTACCATTCTCCGTCCATTCGCCGTATTAAAAGCAAAGAGAATGGCCATTCTCCGTCCATTGGCCGTATTCACCATCCATTCGCCATATTAAAAGCAAAGAGAATGGCCATTCTCCGTCCATTGGCCGTATTCACCGTCCATTCACCATATTAAAAGCAAAGAGAATGGCCATTCGCCGTATTCTCTGTCCTAAATGTACCATTCTCCGTCCTAAATGTACCATTCTCCGTCCATTCGCCGTATTAAAAGCAAAGAGAATGGCCATTCTCAGTGTTAAAAGCAAAGAGAATGGCCATTCTCTGTCCAAAAAAATATTATCCTCGAAAATATTATCTTTAGAAAAGTTAAAAAATAATCCGCCCGACCTCAGAAGCAGGTTTCCTCAGTTCACCACCACCACCATGACATGTAGCTTTATTAACAAAATATTAAATTGTTAAATGAAAATTAAAATTTCAGACAATGGCATGGGCAGTAAAATTAGAGCGGCGCCGCTGGTACTTCTCCTTATTCGAGGAGGCCTCGACGACGTCCGACGCGAAGCGGACCGATTCTTCTCGGCGCAGCTGGTACTCCTCGTTGTTCTAGGGGTGCTCGACGACGTTCGACGCGATCCGAACCGTTTCTTATTTCCTTCTTCATCTCCGTTTCTCTTTCCACCACCACCAACACCACCACGACTACCATGGCCTGTAACCAAAAAAAAAGGTTCAGCTTAAATTGGATGGACTTTTGAGAGAGTAAATATGAGTTAATTTAGGGTGTTCATTGAAAAAATTAAAGTGAAGAATGACCTGCTAAAGCAAGTTACCAACAGGTCAAAAGTCTAAATCAATATTAAATGATGTCTCCTGTATTATTTTATCTGAATTAAACCTGGACCGTTGGATTAACATCCAACGGTCCAGATTTCGGATGTATCGATACATCCATTTCCAGCGGATGTATTGTAGAATTTTCCTATATATATATATATATATATATATATATATATATATATATATATATATATATATACACACTAAAAATATATATATATATACACACACACACGAACCTCTCTCTCTCTCTCTCTCTCTCTTTTTGATGATGGTAGTACACAATAAAGAGAGAGAGAGAGAAGAGGAGAGGAGAGGAGAGAGGGAGAGGGAAAGGGGGAGGGAGAGAGATGATTTGCTGCTGCTATATAGAGAGAGGAGGAGAAGGAGAGGAGAGAGATGATCGATTTGGTGATCTTAAGAGGTCGGTGGAAGGAACCCCAAATTATGTAAGAAAAATACTAAGTCTACAACCAAATGTTTACAATCTCTCTCACACCCCTTACACAAGGATTCTATTGGATCCTACCTCCCCACTCATCCTGGATCCCACTGGTTCTACCTCCCCTTTCACCCTCTGCTACATGGGCTCCATCCGACCCCACCACTTCCTCCCTTCCTCCAATCGAAGTCCGACACGTGACGATTGTAAAAAAAAAATTGTAAGCATTTGGTTGTAGGCATAACAAAGCTCCTTATGTAACACTCTTCATGTAATGTATACCCTTCTCCGCATAGGGATCCAAGCATTATGCAAGTTATCCCAATATTTATAATATTATATTTGTAGACAAAAAAAATTTGGAGATTTTTTTTCTTTCATTCTCCGTGAACTCCAAGATTTACTAAAATCCTAAATTTCATTCAAACTTTAATTTTTTACTAAAAAGTTTTTTCCTACCAAATCTCCACCTCAAGTATATTTTCTTTCAGAATTTTGCCATATAATTGTTGTATTGTGCTACATTGCTAACTAAAATTCATAATTTGTCATCAGAATTTTTACATTGTGAAATTAATATCCGATTGTATAAAATTATTTATAGACAATAATAAGCCATACATTCGATGATTACAAAGTGAATTAGATTCAATTATGATACATGGAATAAATTTGAGAAAAACAAGTTCAAATTTTGAGAAGGAAAAGAGAACACTTGGTGAAGATCAAGTTCAAATTTGGAAGGGAAAAAAGAGCAATAAGAGTTAGGATTTTACTGATTTAAATTCTAGTAAAAAGAAGGACAATTTCGTCAATCTAGCTTAAATTTTACTATGTATGTGTATAACATAATAGGACTTGGGTGTTTGTAATGAGAGAAGTGGGGATGCATGATAAAAAGAAAAATGTCAAGGAAATTTAATGATTAGTGGACAAACATGTAGAAAAATTTCAGATAATTACTATTATAATAGCCATATAGCTCATATTCCGGAATGTCATACTTTCTAAATTTAACATAATCCATATTGTGAATTGAAAAGTTCGATAGTTGATTTTGATTCGCCACATAGAGTAAGAGAAGACCAAGGAAAAAGTTGGGGTTAGGTTTTGTTTAATTACAGGACAAGGAGGAGGAAGAAGAAGCAAGTCGGCCATGAGCGCATGGTGTCCGAGACGAATTTCCAAAATTGGGTCCCCATACATAATGTAAAAGATTAAAACAAAAAAACTTGAGTATCATAATAAGGATTGAACTAAGGATATCCTATATGTAAGCCTAACATAGTAACTATTGCACCATAATTATCTTATATTTAAGGTCTGTGAAACATACTAGCATATTTTAGATTAAAAAAAAAAACATTAATATATTTATATTTAAACTGGCTTTTTTTGGCCCTCAGGATCCTGTGGGTCTTGGGCAGTCGTCATGTCTGCCCTGGGCCATGACCGGTCCTGAGAAAAAATTGGAGCAATAACAACCATTTTCTAATTTCTCACCCCCTCTTCCTACATCAATCACCACCTTTATTTGCTTTTATGTTACAATGCTTTCAGGGTACGTTGCTTGAGAATTAATGTTCAATGTAAAAGAAAAGATGTTTTCAAGTATTACTCTTCTTCTCCTTGGTCCTTAATGAATAAAAAAACAAACTTTAGAATCATATCTTGCACCATTTTCCAATGTTTGATTTTGGTTGGATACAAATGGTAACATTTGTACAAGAAATGTAAACTTTTCTCATCCGTAACACAATTTTGACAACATTTACTCCATTTACATCAAAAAAAAAATCATTATCTTGTTTCGGTTCACAACTAAATAATTGAATTATATTTTACAAAAACAAAAATTGTAACCAAATAAACTAAATAAATCATTCCAAACAATATATTTATAATCATTTCAAACTATATATTTATAAATATATACATCGTCATCAAATGTACTAAAATGTATTTGCAATGCCACGTTCAACAACAAATGATCAAATGATATATGTAATAATCAATGCACGGTATTTTTCATTTTATAGCTAAAAGTTGCAAGGCAAAGCAAACCAGCCCGTTTGGTTTGTAGGGTTGGACAAGGTAATATAATTGACATTACATTGTCAATGTAACTCGGATGTCCGGTTGGACAAAAAAAATATAATACAACCGTAATTATAAGTTTGATTACATTACAACATTTTATTCTAAAACCAATTACGTCATACAATCTATGTAATCGCGATTGCATTACAACTTAAGAGGATGTTGGCATGCGGTAGTTTTTCGTTTTTGGCCCTTTTGCTCTTTTTTGTCTTTTTCGTTTTTTGACATTTTGGGTCTTTTTTTGTTTTTGCTCGTTTTAATCATTTTTGCTCACTTTTTTTTTAATCTTTTTTGTCGTTCTTGTTCGTTTTTGTTGTTTTTTTTTTATCGTTCTTACTCGTTTTTTGCTCTTTTTTGTAAACTTTGGTCGGTTTTGTTTTTTTTAAAAAAAAATTGGCCATTCTTTTCTCTTTTTTGTTGTTTTTGGTTGTTTCTTTTTTCCCTTTTTTTGTTGCTTTTTGGTTTTTTGGTTCATTTTTTCGGTTTTTAGTCGTTATTGATCTTTTGTCTTTTTCATCCTTGATCCTTTTATGCCATTTTGGCCATTTTTAATCATTTTTATTGTTTATTGTCTTTTAATTGTTTTTATCTTTTTTTGATTTTGGTCTTTTTCGTTTTTGTTGTTTTGTCATTTTTGTCAGCATCGTTCATTTTTTATGTTTTGGATCGATTTATGTTCCTTTTTTTTGCTCATTTTTTGTCTTTTTGGTCGTTTTTGGGTCATTTTTGATCTTTTTGTCGTTTTTTATCGTTTTCTGTTGTTCTTGATCCTTTTCTATTTTTGTATTTTTTTTGTAATTTTTTTTGCTCGTTTTTGGGTCGAATTTTGTTCTTTTTGCTTTTTTTTTTTTGGATCTTTTGTATCATTTTTTGTCATGTTTGGTCATTTTTTTTGTTTTTTTTCCGTTCTTTTTTGTCATTTTTGTTGTTTTTGCCCTTTTTGTAGTTTTTTGTCGTTTTCTTTCACTTTTGGTCGATTTCTGTCGTTTTATACTTTCATTTTAACTTTTTAACGTATTTGTCATTTTTGGACTTTTTCCCTTTTTGGTTGTTTTTTGTTTTTGATCTTTTTATCCCAATTTTGGACGTATAGTCTTTTTTTGTCGCTTTTTCCTTTTTTGGTGTTTTTCGTTTTTTCCCCTTTTTTGTCGGTTTTTGATCCTTTGGCCACTTTTTTTCATTTTTGGTCGTTTTTCGTTTTCCATTTTTGATCTTTTTTTCGTTTTGTCACTTTTTTTATTTGTTTTGTTTTTTGGTTGTTTTGTTTTGGTCATTTTTGGTTTTTTAGCAGAAGGGCAAAAGATTTTTTTCTCCCCTTTTTTTTCATTTTTTTTTTCATTTTTTTCATTTTATTCTTTTATTTTTTTATATTGTTTTTTTTTTGAAAAATTATTACATTACAAACTCAATTACATTACATGGTAAACCAAACATATGAATACAAATTGATATTAAATTACATGATTTTATTACATGTTTCAACTAGACACAGTAATATAATTGTAACTCAATTACTTGACGCTTACAATTACATTACAATGAACTTAAAAAAAAAATCATTACAATGAACCAAACAGGTCCTTATGTTTATGCTGCAAGTAGAATAAAGCAACAATCAATCAATCAACAATAACTTACCAAATTTATGAATCAACAATAACTTACCAAATTTATGCTCAGCTGCATTCGAATCACCGAAAGATTGGTTTGAGAATTTACACAGAATGAAGGAGTTCTCAGTCCACTTCCCCAATTTTGTGATCACTCACAAGGATAATCAACCCAACAACCACATAGAAGTAGACAATGAAAAAACACATTACTAAGCTAATGAAACTTCGGCCATACAAATTTCTTGTTAGCTTTCTCCCTTGGCTGTCAATGTCAGTAAGAATATATTTGGTCTAAGTAGGGCCACTGCAACAAAAAGTTAAGCAGTTAATATTTTAAATTATATATATATATATATATATATATATATATATATATATATATATATGATGAATACACAATTACAATAAAAAGAAATAAATTTGAGTAGGAAATTTATTTTTGCATCGATAAGCACATAATCAGTAAACGGTACACAAATCCCTAGTGTATTGTATCAATGTTGGAGAAACCAAGTGCTAACTACACCAAAACCAAGTCTATTATAACACTAAATGGTACAACGCTGAAATGTCAAAATTTGTACCACGCCACATAAACTGACAACAAAATTTAAAAATTGGTGAGGGTTCAATATTTGTATTATTCCACCACAGCCCCAACAAGCCACTTTTATGGGTTAACCGGATTTACATGAACAATTTTTTTTTTGTAAAGAGCACAACAAAGATATTGAAACTTAGTTACTCTGATATCATGTTAAAGTTTATACACAATATTTCAAATCCTTCAATTTCAATACTTCAGTTCTACCGCAATTTTCTTAAGAATGAAGGGAAAAAAAAAAACTATCATCATGCAACAAATTCAAGAACAAACATTTAAGCATTCAGAAAAGACCATTAGTTCCTACCATATGATTTCTTAAAAAAAATTAGTTCAAGGGTGTAAACTGACAATTATACCCCTATCTTGAAAATTAGAGGTGCAGAAACAGTGCAGAGAGGCAGCCATGGTTGGGCACAGTTGTGTGGTCGGCCATGATTGTGTGCCCCTTCTTCGGAGTTACAAGGCTGTTGGCTACGGCAGCTCCTTCCTCGCTTCTCTCTTCCGCAAACTCACCACCTCCATACACACATTTCGACATGGCAGTGACAATGGAAATGTGTACAACTTTCAATTTGACATCGATTTGCTCGAACAAAGATGAAAATGTTGAAAAGTCACAAAATTAACTTACTGCGAGGCTTGAAAACAACACAAGATGAGCAAAACTTAGGAATAGTGTAAATAACCCATATTAAAATGACTCCAAGAACAAGAAATACGAGGAAAAGATGAACAGTTGGGAGAATAAGAAAAAAAAAATATGGGACAGCGACTCAGAATCTTCCCATCATGATGAGAGTAATGACCTCACTATCAACTCTGCACCCTTTCTCCCTTGCTAAGGATTGGTTATAGCATCTGGCGTGCAATGGTTATAAGTAGGGAAGAAGAAACTAAAGTTCGAATGGCATTAACAGGCTAACCGCCAACACTGAGTTCAGGTAATTGCTGCCGTCACACCACCACGCGCCCACATACACACGTGTGAACACAGATGCAGATAAGGAAACGACAGATACAAACACAACAAGGACACTGACACCATACAACATATATATAGACACAAAAAAGAACAAAAACAGCAACAGCTTTAACGGAATTAGAGAGGAAGGATCAGATTCGCCTTTAATCCATCATATATGGAAATTCAATCCCATTTTCTCCTTCCTTGCAACAAAAGGTTGCAGCGGAACTGCCTTGCCATCACCAGATTTCATGACGAACTCTCCTCTGCTCCACTCTCTTTGTACTGCTAGGTAATGGCTGCAGTAGTTGGCTGCCTCGCCATCACCAGATTTCATGACCAACTCTCCTCTGCTCCACTCTCTTTGTACTGCTAGCTAATGGCTGCAGCGGTTGGCTGCCTCACCACTATCGGAGGAAGAGAAGAGTATAAATTAGGCAATTAAAGTGAACATAAGGCAAAGTACAGTGCATTGAAAATTAGCCACCACCACACTGTCATCATCATAGGGAAATGTTCATGATATTTAGTTGCAAATTGGCGAGAAGAGGCACAGATTCGGCTTCAATCTATCATCACTGGCAATGTGGAGATGGAACCCCCATTCTCTTTATCACTCCTGACAAATAGTTGCAACCGAGCTATCTCGCCCTCATGAGGAGGAAATCCCAACATTGCATTAGCAGTAAAGCAATGTATTATAGTCAGTAGTACCATTACCATCTTCATAGCCTAGAAGAAGTAGAGATGAACAAGAATACGAAACAGCCGCAGTAGCAGCAACATCAGCAATATATAATGCTCTCTTCCCCATTGCTAAAAGAATGGCTGCAGTAGCTGCCTTGCCATTCGCAGAGGAAGAATTTGGGTTAAGATTTGGGGGAAATCGGTCTAAAGTAGTACAATGTTGAGTTGAAATCATCATCACCATAGCCTAAAAGCTGCACGTGGAGACCATCGCCATCATCATAGCCTAAGAGCAGAGCAGGAAGATCATGATCCCTATGTTCTCCGTCTCCTTCCTCCTAATGAATGGCTGCATCGGAGCTGCCTCGCCATAGGTAAAGAGGGAAGGATAAATGGTCAATTAGGGTTTACTCATCATCAACACTCGAGAGGAAGGAAGAGTAGGGCACCACCACCAACAAAAAAAAATAAGCATAAGCAGCCATGATAAGCAATCCCAAACCAATTCTTAAGATTCATCTTTGATCAGCCACCTTATTTAATTACCACATCTCCTTTGCTCCGCTCTCTCTTCCCCCTGCTCACTAATGGCTGCAGGAGCTGCCTCCCCATCAGAAAAGGGAAGAAGAAGCATACAGAGAAAAGAAAGACAATCATCACCAGCACCCCAAACGCATACATACATGCATAAAGAGAGAAGAAAAGAAAAAGGAAGCAGATAAAAGAGGAAGGAGGCTCAGATACGCCGTTGATTCATCTTACTGTCCGACTTCAAACATATGGCTGCAGCGAAGCTGCCCCGCCATAGAAGAGAAATGAACAATGGAGGAAGTAATCATTTTTGAGGGTCGGAGGAGAAGAGGTTGCATAGGGTTAGGGTTTATCGCACATTTTTTAGGTACAAAATTTAGATTATCAGACTCACCTCTTTTATAGAGAGAGAAAGGAGAAGACGACATTGTGCTCGTTGGGCATAGAAGGAAGAATTTACCGTATTAAAATCCCTCTGATCCATAATGGTCTTTGGTAATGCCACTTCTTAGTTAAAGGGCCAATTTAGACTGTATTTCCATTCATCTGGGACCCCATTTGGTGCCAAATGCATAGGGAGAGCTAAACGGCTCATCTCCCAGATATACATTAGATGGACGATAGAAAACGTCTCGTTTCAAGGTTCAAATAGGCGTTTCCGGAATGCTAGCCCGAGGAGCATTCGGAAAATGGACATTTAAGCAGACACCCATCTCCCAAACTAGGCCCTAAATATCAGTTTTAACTACATTTCATCATAATATAGCGCAACAAAAAAATCCAATATATCAGCCAACATAGTGTACAGACCAATATTTTTCCAAAAATAAATTTACTAACCTGGACATAAATTGGCATACTTGCATAATGTGCCACTAAGAATCATGCATTTACAGATTGAAGGAAAAATCCATAAATACATAAAATAATAAGACATCACATTTACCTTTGAGTATGAATGGTGGACCCATAAGAAACATGTCCAAGATTCGAGCGTACCCTTGATGATGATATGGATGAGTGCAACACATTACACAAGGTCTTAACCGAAACAGACTGATTCAAATCAAGAACTCCGAAACTCCAGTTCTGATTCAAATCAACAACTCTGGAACTCCGATTTGAGACCTCCGCAATTGCGAAACCACATACCAATACTCATAAGAAGAGTCCGAAATTGATTCCGATTACCCACAATATGAACCTTGGTTTATCATAGTACAATGAACAAAAAGAATTTCATGTAGATGATCCCCATAAATTGGAAATGTGTTAACTTTTTGACTGAAATCAGTTAAAACAATATTTGTGGACGCGAGATCAAAGTAATCAATCACACAAATAGTTGCATGACATTAAAATGACCACATTAAACACCAATATTAGTAAAAACAAACTGTATTATATTTTCTCCCAGAAAATATATATTAAAATATACTTCCAGTGAAATAACAAAATCAATTTGGCATGTTCTAATAATGTAGGATGCACTAGTGCTCCAGGGAGATAAGAGTTGTCACTCCAAATGTGGGTCATGTCGTGTCAAAAACGTATTGGACACAACCCAGACACTCCAAAATATGCTAGAACATACCAAAGTCCTTTTCGTGATGTCCATGTCCATGCAACATACATAGTATTTTATAAAACAAAAGATAACAGAATAACATAAGAAAAGCATATAATGCTTTGAAAAATACAATTGAACATAGAATTACCTTAACAATTACCATTTCAAATCATGCTGCAACGTGCTCATTCTAATAACACAAGAAAAGCTTATAACCGCAGTAAATCTCTCAATGGTGTAAACAACACAATTGAACACAGCACCATGTTACCATTTTAAATCATCAGTGCTTCGACAACTAAATTGAACAGAGAAGAGATTAAGAAGATGAAGGTAAAGGGCTACAAAAATTAAAATGACTCCAAGAACAAGAAAAAAGAAGGAAAAGATAAACAGTAGGGAGAAGAAGAAAATAAACGGACGGGAGAGTGATTTTTAGAATCTACCCATCATGATGAGTAATGACCTCACTACCAACTCTGCATCCTTTCTCCCTTGCTAAGGAATGGTTACAGCATCTGGCCTGCAATGGGTATAGGTATGGAAGAAGAAACTAAAGTTAGAATGGCATTAACAGGCTAATCGCCAACACTGAGTTTGGGTAATTGCTGTCGTCACACACCCACGTGCCCACCCCCACACACACACGTGTGTGTGAATACAGATGCAGATAAGGAAACAACACGGATACAGACACGATAAGGATACTGGCACCATCCCCCCTATCTGTACAACATATATATAGACACACACACACTGTTGTAAAAATCCTTCTAGGCATCCTTGACTAGTCGCCGCCGACTCGACTAGGCCGACTAGCGACTAGGGGTTAGTCCGTCCAAAAATCTGTCGACATCATTAATCGGTGCTAGTCAGCCGACTAGGCTTTGCTACTGCCAGGAAAAAAAAATGCAAGACAGCCATCGTCGAGTCGAAGAAGAAGAGAAGGAGAAAGGAAAAAAAGTGACTGGCCTAGTCGCATCCGCAGACGAAGTCGACGACAGCCCATACGAAGACGTGGACGCAGGTAGATGCCTTCTTCTTCTTTTTCTTCTTCTTGCTCTCATTCTCTGTTGCTTCATCTTCTTCTTCTTCTTCCCCACTGCTGCTTTTTCTTTTTCTTCTTTTTATTACTGTTGTTGTTGCTCTTTTTAGTAAAGAAAATTGTTGTCGTCTCTTTGCAATTGCTATTATAAATTTTTGCTTTGTTGCTATCTTTTTTTATTTTTGAAAAAAGTGACTGATCTACTCTTTTTTTATTTTTTACTTTTGCTTTGTCGTCTCTCTTTGCTACTGCTATTGTAACTCTTTTTTTGCTTTTTGCTGTTTTTTGTTTTTGTTTGCTACTGCTGCTGCAACTCTCCGTGCAAAATAGGAATTTATTAACATATTGTTTAAAGATTTATCAAAATAGAAAATTTGTGCAAAATAATGAATAAGAAAGTGCATTGCAATAATTAAAAGTTTGACAATTAACATATTATTTTTTAAAAATATTTTGACATATTACATGTATTGCATATATATATTAATTAAAAAAATCCAAACCGACTAATCCGACTAGTCCGATTAATTCTTAGTCCTCGCGAACCGATTAGCGACCGACTAGCGATTTTTACAACCTTGCACACACACACAAGCAGAAACAGCAATAGCAGTGGAACTTCAATCCCGTTTTCTCCTTCCTTCCAACAAAAGGCTGCAGTGGAACTGTGTCGCCATCAGAAGATGAAAGAAGTCAAGGGAAGGGTTTATGGGTTATCCCTTATCTGAGATACGCCTCTTTATCACCATTGGCTCTCTCTCTCTCTCTCTCTCTCTCTCCCACACACACATACACACGCACGCACACAAACACATGGGATAATTATAGGTGGTAGGGGATAGAATAAATCTTGTCATGACCTAAGCTGTTGGGTGCCACTTCCAAGTCCTGTGCCCAATGCGCACCAAATTTGGACTAAATATACATGTGGTTATTAGAGGAAATACTTGTGACAATATTTCCTTGTATCCCCTGGCGGCCTAACCCAATCACCACACATAGAAACAAATCCTTGTGACAATATTTTTCTTATATATATATATATATATATATATATATATAATGCAGCTGTGTGGTGACCAGGCCTAAGCTACCAACACCACCACTATTGCCAAATGGATAAGTTCATGACATTAAGTTGCAAGAGGGCTCAGATTCAACTTGGATCCATCATCGTCACTAACAATGTGGTTGATGGAAACCCCCATTCTCATCATCACTCCTGACAAATGGCTGCAACTGAGCTGCCTCGCCATCAGAAGGAAATCCCAGCCAAATCATCATCACCATTAATTTTCCCACGTTGAATTAGCAGTAAAGCAGTATGTTAAGGTCAACAATACTATTACCATCTTCATAGCCTCCAAAAAGTAGAGATGAAAAAGAATAAGACGCAGCAGCAGCAGTAGCAACAACAGAAATATATACTGCTTTCTTCCCATTGCTAAAAGAATGGCTGCAGTGGCTACCTCGCCATTCGCGGAGGAAGAATTAGGCCTCGTTTGGTTCGCGAAAAGGAAAGGAAATCAATTCATGGTATCGAGATGAAAAGTTCAGGGTATTTAGTAGCAACCACCGAAGAAAAGAAGAAAGAAAGAAGAGGCTCAGATGAGGCTTCAATCCATCATCATTCACGGTATGGAGATGTAATCCCATTCTCTTCACCCCTTCTCTCACAAATGGCTGCAACGGAACTGCCTCGCCATCGGAAGGAGGAATAGGTGGAGAAGAAATTTGAGGGTTAGGGTTTACTCATCATCATCGCCCCTTCCAGTAATCTATCCTAAAGGATAGAAGGAAAGAATCATCGGCCATGAAGGGTGAAGAATAAGAAAAGGGGTAAAGAAACTCATTCCTAATCTCACTCTCCAAAGACCTCATACTTGAACTTATAAGAGAAGAGAAATGCTTCACTCGGTTATTGGACTTCGCAACTGTGAAGAAGAAGAAGAATGCTTAACTTGGTTACCGGACTTCTCAACTGTGATGATGAAGAAGAAGAAGAAAAAGAAAAAGAAGGATGGGATTAAGGAGAACCCGAACTAACTAAATTCGTAGTGAAGCATCAATCTGCATTCAGTAGCACCATCATCATCATAGAATCAGAAAAGAGGCTCAGAAGATTTACTTTGTTTCATCACCATGAGCAAAGATCTCACTACCACCTCCTCTGCTATCTTTCTTCTACCTCACCATTGGCAAAGGGACAGAAGGCGGTTGTGGTTACATGGACTAAAACAGCACAATTTTGGGTTCTAATCTTCAGTTTGTGTGTGTGTGTGTGTATATATATACATACAGAGAGAGAGAGAGAGAGAGAAGCAGTAACCTCGTAACAGGCCTTAGCTACCAACACCAACACCAACACCAACACCAACACCGTTGTCATATGGAGAAGTTCATGATATAAGTTGCAAGAGGGCTCAGATTCGACATGAATCCATCATCGCCGCTGACAATGTGGTTGATGGAACCCGCATTCTTTTCAACACTCCTGGTAAATGGCTGCAACCGAGCTGCCTCGCCATTAGGAGGAAATGCCAGCCAAATAATCATCACCATTAATTTCCCCACATTGCATTAGCAGTAAAGCAACATAGGCTAAAGTGCAAAAAACCCTCCATAGATTTGCCTCGAAAACAAAATAAGACTCGTTAGAAAACTAAAGCAATTGAAGCCTCCTTAGATTTTCCGCGTCAGCAAAAAAGTCCATGCCGTCCTTTAGCCGTTAGAAATGACCGTTAATGACTTTAAAAAAAAATAAATAATAAAAAACATACCCAAAATGTCCTTCCCTTCCCCACCAGCTGGCCGGCCCCCCTCGACCAGCCCCCCCCCCCCCCCCCCCCCCCCCCCCCCTCCTCCGCTGGCCGGCCACGTTTGACCCGCCCCCTCCTCTGGCCGACCACCCTCCTCCCCCCTCTGGCCGGCCCTACTCGACCCACCCCCATCACCGGAGAGAGGGGGGGAGGGGGAGGAGATCGTGGGTGGAGGGGTAAAATCGTCATTTCAGACATATTTTAACGTCCGTTAACGGCAGGGGTGTAAACTGATCCAAAATAAAAATGTGAGGGTTTTTTTTAAAACTATGGGTCTTTAAATGCAAAATTGCAGATCTAAGGAGGATTTTCTTGCACTTTACCCAAGCAACATATTATACTTAGTAGTACCATTACCATCTTCACATCATCATAGCCTCAAAGAAATAGAGATGAAGAAGAATAAGAAACCGCAGCAGTAGCAGCAATATATACTGCCGAGTTGGTCTAAGGCGCCAGATTAAGGTTCTGGTCCAAAAGGACATGGGTTCAAATCCCACTGTCATCAGCTTCATCATAGATCAGCTCAGAAGATTTATTTTGTTTAATGGCTGCAGTAGCAGTAGCAGTAGCAGTAGCAGTAGCAGCCCAGAACCAGGCCTTGCTACCAACACCATCGCCATATAGAGAAGTTCATGATATTAAGTCGCAAGAGGGCTCAGTTTTGACTTGGATCCATCATCGTCACTGACAATGTGGTCATGAAACCACCATTGTCTTCATCACTCCTACTAACAAATGGCTACAACCGAGCTGTCTCGCCATCAGGAGGAAATCCTAGCCAAATCATCATCACCATTAATTACCCCACATTGCATTAATGTAATATATCCAAATCCGATACCGATATTGTAAACCTTGCTTTTAATGTAATATATCCACATGTAATCCCATTCTCTTCATCCCTCCTCCCGACAAATGGCTGCAACGGAGCTGCCTCGCCATCAGTAAGAGGAAATCCCAGCCAAGCCAAACCATCATCACCATTCTATTCAGTAAACTCCACTCTCTTCCCACCACTTGGTCTGAATTAGCACAATGATGAGTTCAAACCATCATCATCATCACCACAGCCACCAAAAGTACCACCACCACCATAGCCTCCATAGCCTAAAAGCAGCAGATGGAGATAAGAGTCACATTGTGGAGACAACGATGGCGATGTTCCCCTTCCCTCCATCTTCTTCCTCCCAAACAAATGGCTGCAACGGAGTTGCCTCGCCATAGGTGTAGATAGAGATAGAGTCACATCCTAAGGGTTTTTCCCCTCATATTGTACCCTTCTCCGTTAGGGATCCAAGGATTATGTATGTTATGCCAATATTTGCATAATTTTATATTTGTAGACAAAATTATTTGGAGACTTTTTTCACCTTGAACTCGTAAAATTTAGGGCTAGTTAGTGTTTAGACCATGAATTTTATACCAGTTTAGAGTTCAAGTCCGAAGAAAGGAAGAAAGGAAGGAGAGGCTCAGATGAGGCTTCAATCCTTCATCAGTAACGGTACGGAGATGTATGTAATCCCATTCTCTTCATCCCCTTCACAAATGGCTGCAACGGAACTGCCTCGCCGTCGGAAGGAGAAATAGGCGGAGAAGAAATTTGGGGGTTAGAGTTTACTCATCATCATCGCCTCTTCCTGTAATATATCCACAATGTAATCCCATTCTCTTCATCCCTCCTCCCGACAAATGGCTGCAACGGAGCTGCCTCGCCATCAGTAGGAGGAGGAAATCCCAGCCCAGCCAAACCATCGTCGCCATTTTATTCAGTGGTCTCCGCTCTCTTCCCGTCACACGGAGAAAGAAATTAGGGTTAGGGTTAGGGTTAGGGCTAGGGGCCACTCTGTCTGAACTGGCACAATGATGAGTTCAAACCATCATCATCACTGACATCACCACCACCATAGCCTAAAGGAAAATGCTAAGTTTACTACCAAAGCCTAAAAGTAGCATATGTAGGTAGAGTCACACTGTGGAGACGGCGACGATGGTGATGATCCCCATGCCCTCCATCTCCTTCCTCCCAAACGAATGGCTGCAACACAGCTGCCTCGCCATTGGTGTAGATTGGGGGAAGAAGAATAGATGAAGAATTAGGGTTTAGATATATATATATATATACACACACAGTAAAAGAGAGAGAGAGAGAGAGAGAGAGAGAGAGAGAGAGGAGTTGGAACTTCTTCTTCTGATTTCTGCTGCTGCTATATAGAGAGAAGAGAGGAAAGAGAGAGGGGAGAGAGATGATTTGGGCATATGAAGGGGTCGGTGTTAAGTAGACCTGTCAATTGGGCCGAGCCGGCCAAGTCCGACCCGACAAATTGGTCCATGTGCCGGCCTGGTCCGTTTAATCATCGGCCCGGGCCGGGCCGGGTCCATATATTGGATCGTGCTGGACCGCGTATATCGGCTGATAATATAGGTCCGACTCAGTCCGATCCGAAGCCCAAGCTCGGCCCGGCCCGAATCTCGACCCGGTTGCAACATCCATGCACAATCTCTTTGATTTGTAAATCCTACCAGCTAGCCGTGTTGTCACTTTCACAAGAAAAAGAAAAGAAAAACTTGTACACAACAAACACTCTGCCCTCCAAACAAATGACTTGTACTTTGCTGGCCAAGATAAGACACTGCCAATAGCAATAAGTGCAAGTGTGGCCTCTGTTATTACTATGATTATATAGAGTGTAGTGGTGAATTGAATGGAATGAAATGAATGTCTGAACTGAAATTCAACTCAATTCATTTCAATATATATTAGAGCATCTCCAACCCTATTGTCTTGTTAAATGTTGCGAGTCTTAGGTGGCATGAGACACAAGACAATGTGAGTCTTAGGTGGCAAGTTTATACTCATAAAAGCCATTGAGATAGAAAAGTCTTCTCCAATTCAAAAGTATTGAGACAATATAAAGTACTTTTCCAACTTCCAAGAAGAGGCACATATCCCATTTTGATCCACCATCATCACGAGTGATCAATCCCTCATTACCACCACCCTTTACCAACGAATGGCTGCAGTGTCCGTATGCCAAGCCATTATCATAGGAAGAGATGGTGGAGTGTAAATTAGACAGTTAAAGTGAACATAGGGTAAAGTTCAAGGCATTAGAACTTAGCTTTCATCATAATGGGGAAATTTTCATGAATATTTAGCTGCAAATTAGACAACACCACCGTCATCAACGAGATGAAAAGTTCAGGATATTTACTAGCAAATCACCGAAGAAAGGAAGAAAGAAGAGGCTCAGATGAGGCTTTGATCAATCATCATTCACGATATGGAGATGTAATTCCATTCTCTTCATCCCCTTTCTTAGAAATGGCTGCAAAGGAACTGCCTCGCCATAGGAAGTAGGATTAGGCTGAGAATAAATTTGGGGACTAGGGTTTACTCATCATCATCGCCTCTTCCTGTAATATATCCTAAAGGATAGAAGGAAAGAATCATCAGCTATGGAGGGCGAAGAATAAGAAGAGGGGTACAGAAACCCATTCCTAATCTCACTCTCCAAAAGCCTCATACTTGATCTTATAAGAGAAGATAAATGCTTCACTTGATTACCAGCATTCTCATTTCTTATTTGTTATTATTATTGCGACTAGTGTTATTGCGACAAAGGATGGGATTAAGGCGATTCCGAACAAACTGAATTCATAGTGAAGCATCACTCCATATTCAGTAGTACCATCATCATCATAGAATCAGACGCTCATAAGATTTACTTTGTTTCATCACCAAGAGCAAAGATCTGACTACCACATATCCTCTGCTATCTTTCCTCTACCTCGCCATTGGCAAAGGGAGAGAAGGCAGTTGGAAGTTATTTTGACTAAAGCAGCACAATATCATCATCATCATCATCATCATCATATATATATATATATATATATATATAACGCAGCTGTGTGGTGAGCAGGCCTTAGCTACCAACACCACCACTATTGCCAAATGGATAAGTTCACGACATTAAGTTGCAAGAGGGCTCAGATTCAACTTGGATCCATCATCGTCACTAACAATGTGGTTGATGGAAACCCCCATTCTCTTCATCACTCCTGACAAATGGCTGCAACCGAGCTGCCTCGCCATCAGGAGGAAATCCCAGCCAAATCATCATCACCATTAATTTTCCCACGTTGAATAAGCA
This sequence comes from Iris pallida, assembly GCA_029216955.1. Classification (NCBI taxonomy): domain Eukaryota; kingdom Viridiplantae; phylum Streptophyta; class Magnoliopsida; order Asparagales; family Iridaceae; genus Iris; species Iris pallida. Next base: position 2,723,323 of record JANAVB010020198.1, on the reverse strand, counting down.
GTAAAGCAATATGTTAAGGTCAACAGTACCATTACCATTTTCATAGCCTCAAAAAAGTAGAGATGAAAAATAATAAGACGCAGCAGCAGCAGCAGCAATGACAGAAATATATACTGCTTTCTTCCCATTGCTAAAAGAATGGCTGCAGTGGCTGCCTCGCCATTCGCAGAGGAAGAATTAGGCCTCGTTTGGTTCGCGAAAAGGAAAGTTAATCAATTCATGGTATCGAGAAGAAAAGTTCAGGGTATTTAGTAGCAACCACCGAAGAAAAGAAGAAAGAAAGAAGAGGCTCAGACGAGGCTTCGATCCATCATTATTCACGGTATGGAGATGTAAACCCATTCTCTTCACCCCTTTTCTCACAGATGGCTGCAACAGAACTGCCTCGCCATCGGAAGAAGGAATAGGTGGAGAAGAAATTTGGGGGTTAGGGTTTACTCAACATCATCGCCTCTTCCAGTAATCTATCCCAAAGGATAGAAGGAAAGAATCATCGGTCATGAAGGGTGAAGAATAAGAAGAGGGGTAAAGAAACTCATTCCTGATCTCTCACTCTCCAAAGGCCTCATACTTGAACTTATAAGAGAAGAGAAATGCTTCACTCGGTTATTGGACTTCGCAACTGTGAGAAGAAGAAGAAGAATGGGATTAAGGAGATCCCGAACTAACTGAATTCGTAGTGAAGCATCAATCTATATTCAGTAGTACCATCATCATCATCATAGAATCAGAAAAGAGGCTCAGAAGATTTACCAATGTTGTAAAAAGCGCTAGGCGGACTCGGTGCGGCGGAGGTCCGCCTAGCGCCTAGCCCGCCTAGAAAAAAAAAAAAAAAAAATTTTGAAATTTTTGAAGTTTTGAATTTTGAATTTTGAAATTTGAAATTTCAATGTTCTAAAATCCAAATACTATCTTAAAACCCAAACAAATATCCAAAATACAACTAAGAATAAACAAAATCAAAAAAAAAAAAATCAAAAAAAAAATCAAAAAATTCAAAAAACCCGCCGCCTAGGGGCGCCTAGGCCCGCCTAGGGCCCGCCTAGGCCCGCCTAGGGGCGCCTAGGGCCCGCCTAGCCGCCTAGCCCACCGCCTAGGGGGTTTTCGGTGCGGTGGGCGGGCGCCTAGGCCGATTTTTAGAACACTGAGATTTACTTTGTTTCATCACCATGAGCAAAGATCTCACTACCACCTCCTCTGCTATCTTTCCTCTACCTCGCCATTGGCAAAGGGAGAGAAGGCGGTTGTGGTTACATGGACTAAAACAGCACAATTTTGAGTTCAAATCTTCAGTTTGTGTGTGTGTGTGTATATATAGAGAGAGAGAGAAGCAGTAACCTCATAACAGGCCTTAGCTACCAACACCAACACCGTTGCCACATGGAGAAGCTCATAATATAAGTTGCAAGAGGGCTCAGATTCGACATGAATCCATCATCGCCGCTGACAATGTGGTTGATGTGGTTGATGGAACCCGCATTCTTTTCATCACTCCTGACAAATGGCTGCAACCGAGCTGCCTCGCCATCAGGAGGAAATGCCAGCCAAATAATCATCACAATTAGTTTCCCCACATTGCATTAGCAGTAAAGCAACATATTATACTTAGTAGTACCATTACCATCTTCACATCATCATAGCCTCAAAGAAATAGAGATGAAGAAAACTAAGAACCAGCAGCAGTAGCAGCAATATATACTGCCGAGTTGGTCTAAGGCGCCAGATTAAGGTTCTGGTCCAAAAGGACGTGGGTTCAAATCCCACTGTCATCAGCTTCATCATAGAATCAGTTCAGAATATTTACTTTGTTTAATGGCTGCAGTAGCAGTAGCAGTAGCAGTAGCAGCCCAGAACCAGGCCTTGCTACCAACACCATCGCCATATGGAGAAATAGCTGCAACCTAGCTGACAATGTGGTAATGTGTAGAAAATAATGGTTAGATAATTTTATTAATGGACTACTTCACTACTTATAGGGAGTCTAGCTCCTCTACATACTACATATTCCGATGTGGGACTAAAAGTCCCTTATTGATTCTCAACACTCCCCCTCAAGATGGACGATAGATATTGATCATCCCCATCTTGTTACATAGCTTCGACAGACTTAATGAACTAAGACCCTTAGTCAGACAGTCTGCAACTTGTTCTTCTGAGCGGACATGGTCAATCTTCAGTATCCCTTGTTCCAGCTTCTCCTTGATGAAGAATCGATCAATCTCGATGTGCTTCGTTCTGTCGTGCTGAACTGGATTGTTAGCTATACTTATTGCAGCTTGACTATCGCTCAGAAGACGCAATGGTGCTCCCTTATCCAGCTTCAACTCTGTCAGCAATGCTTTCACCCACAGCAACTCTGACACTCCCAGAGCCATTGCTCTGTATTCTGCTTCAGCTGTCGACCGTGCTACCACTGACTGTTTCTTGCTTCTCCATGAGACCAGATTTCCTCCTACAAAAACACAGTATCCCGTGGTAGACCTTCTGTCGTCTATGCAGCTCGCCCAGTCTGCATCACAGTATCCCTCAACTTCTATGCGTCCATTCTTATTGAACCATAGCCCCTTTCCCGGCGTTCCTTTCAGATATCTCAAGATCTGAAATACTGCTTCCATATGACCCTTTCTTGGATCATGCATGTAGCGACTCACTACACTCACCGCAAATGAGATATCAGGGCGAGTGTGTCCCAGATAAATCAATCTTCCTACAAGTCTTTGATATCTTTCACGATCAACATGCTCTCCTGCTTCTGCTCCAAGCTTACTCTTCTGGTCAATTGGAGTAACGGCTGCTTTGCATCCCAGCATCCCTGTCTCCTTCAGCAGATCTAGTGCGTATTTTTTTTGTGATAGAACAATTCCCTGTTCGCCTTCACACACTTCGATACCTAGAAAGTACCTCATCGCTCCTAAATCCTTCACCTCAAACTCCTTCGCGAGTTTTGACTTCAGCTTAGTGATCTCGACTTCATCATCACCTGTGATCACTATATCATCCACATATACAGCAAGTATAGTGATGTGGCCTCTTGCATGTTGGAGGAAGACTGTATGATCTGCATTTGTTTGACGGTATCTCATGCCTGTAACAACCTTTCTGAATCTGTCAAACCAGGCTCGAGGAGATTGCTTGAGCCCGTATAGCGACTTCTTCAGTTTACACACCTTTCCTTGCGATGTCCCTCCGTCTGATTCCGTCGCGTAGCACCCTGGCGGGAGCTCCATGTATACTTCTTCTTGCATGTCCCCATGAAGAAAGGCATTCTTCACATCCAGCTGGTACAGCTTCCACCCATAGTTCGCTGCAATGGAGACCAGAGTTCTCACGGTGCTCATTTTTGCTACTGGAGCAAACGTCTCATCATAGTCTATGCCATATGACTGTGTGAATCCTTTTGCAACCAACCTCGCCTTGTACCGCTCTACTTTTCCTTCTGGCGTCTCTTTTACTGTGTACACCCATTTGCATCCCACAGCTTTCTTTCCTTTGGGTAATGGAACCAGCTCCCATGTCTTATTTTTCTCCAGTGCCCCAAGTTCTTCCATCATTGCAGCTTTCCACCTTGGATCTTTCTTTGCTTCCTGCCAACACTTAGGCAACGAAGTAGAGTCTAACGATGCAATGAAGGCTCGATAATTCGAAAAAATGTTAGAATAAGACAAAAAGTTGGCAATGTCATGTTCGTAATCATCAAAACGAGCAAGAGGCCTTACCCGCATTGATGCGAGAAGATCTCCTTAAGGGAGCAATAGGTGGTGGAGATATCATACCATCCGAGTCGGAGAGATCCGCATCAGAATCCGAGTGATTCAGTGCGGGGGCAACATCTTCAGGAGTTGGAGCAGGAGTAGACGAGGGACTTGGTACAGTAGGCACAGGGCACGGCATAGGCACAGTACTGGACTTCTGTTGTCTCCTTCTGTAGACTTGGAGCCCCTTTTCCCTTGTCTGCTGCTCCCCCTGCGAAACATATGTATCTTCTTCTTCATTTTTTGTATCTGAGTCACTGTGCTCTTCCCCTTTCGTCCAGTTTTCTACAACCGGACACGAAACCGATCCGACGACCACATTTGGGCTTATTATCTCCCCCTCACATCTAACACCATCTGTGTTAGGTGTGTCACCAAATGCTGAACCTTCATCCAAACCATAGTATGGTTCGAGTTCTTTGAATGTAACGTCCATGCTGACAAACATCTTCCGCTCGACTGGACTCCAACAGACATATCCCTTCTGAGTCGTCGTGTAACCGACAAAGACACATTTAATTGCCCTAGGATCCAGTTTGCCAACGCCTGGCCTATTATCTCGGACAAAGCACACACATCCAAAAACTTTCGGTGGAACAGTGTATGTAGTTGCCCCAGTAAGCATCTCCAACGGTGTCTTCCAGTCCAATACTTGAGATGGCATTCTGTTGATGAGATAAGAGGCCGTCAATATAGCCTGCCCCCATAAGTGTTTCGGGACATTCATATCCAGCATCATCGTCCGTGCGACTTCCAGCAGGTGTCTGTTCTTTCGTTCAACCATTTTGTGCCGGAGTATAAGCACATGAAGTTTGATGTAGTATTCCATGAGTTGAAAAATACTCAGCAACCCGCTTATTAGTATACTCCGTCCCATTGTCAGACCGAAAACACTTAATTTTAGCGCCATATTGTGTTTCCACCCGTCGATGAAAGTCCCGAAAGGCCTCAAGGACATCACTTTTATTCTTCATAAGGTAAACCCATGTCACGCGGGTATAACAGTCAATAAAGGTGACGAACCATCGAAAGCCGTTAATTCCGGTTGTAGGACAAGGGCCCCATACGTCTGAATGTATCATGTCAAAAGCAGCTGAACTCCTATTCCCCGAGCTCACATACGAGCTTCTGGTATGTTTTCCCAACTCACAAGCATTACAAAATAACTTCTCTTTATTAGCCCTTTGATATAAGGACGGATACATTCGACTAATAACTTTAAAGGAGGAATGACCGACACGCTGGTGGTGGAGTAGCAAGTCGGCTTCAACACTGCGACAGGAAGCTTCCGGTGGTGCGTCTGCTACCAAGGATGCCAATGCGTTGTCCAGTCCAGTCCTGTCTAAATACCACAGCCCCTTATGCCATGTGCCAGTCCCAAGTCGTCGTCCTGTCCCTTTCTCCTGAAAAGTCACCGTAGGAATGTCAAAGAAAACAGTACAGTTAAGATCAAGTATAATGGCACTAATTGATAGAAGATTGACAGGAAAAGACGGAGCATGTAAGACATTGGTTAGAGTGATGGAAGGGGTACATACGACAGTGCCTTTACCTATTACAGGGCTGGATGTACCATCAGCGGTCTGAATACTCTCCGACAATGGTAGGTGAGTATAGTCCTGAAACGCACCACGGGATCCCGTGACATGGCGAAATGTCCCAGAGTCCATAATCCATCCTGGCTGATAGACAGATGCAAGAGCACGTGCAGAATTACCGGTGCTGGTTTGGGCAAAGCAAGTGAAGTAATCTCCCGAGGTAGAAGACGCCCCAGGACTGTCGGCCGAACCCAGCTTTGTGCCTCGTAACTTCTCAAGGAACTCCCGCTCAAGCGGGGTTATTTCAGCCAGTTGATTCTCTCCCCCTTCCTCCGCCAGATTTGCTTTGTGTCCGCCCCTTCTACCAGCATATCCTCCTCTACTACCACGTCGGCCTCCACGACCCCGTCCTCGATCATTAGACTGATTGCGCAAGAGTTTTGGACAAAATCGGATGTAATGTCCGGAGTCACCACAATTGTGGCAAACACCACCCACAGATGGAGGTTGATTGAAGGCAGCAAGGGCAGACTTTTCAACCGCGGCTTGCTTCCCCTGGTAGGAGCCCTTGTTGGACATCAACTTCAGTCGAGCTTCTTCCTGTGTCATGACGGCTATAGCTTCTTCCAAGGTCGGAAGCGTGGGTTGGGATAGGAGGATATTCCGTCTCTGCTCAAATACAGGGTGTAGTCCCTTCAGGAATTTCATCATACGCTGCCGCAAAATATAAGCCAGGAACGTCTGAAAGTACTTCGCGAATGCCGGTTCGACTTGTGCATCTTCCATCCCAAGAGGATCATAATGATCCAGATCAGACCAGTACTTCTTCAACATGGCTGCGTACTCAGAGATGGTACGTTCGTCTTAGGCCACCCTATCGAGTTCATCTTGCAGTTGAAAAACTCGCATAGGGTTGCCTGAGCCGGAGTACATATCTTTTAGAGTCCGCCATATATCAGCAGCAGCCTCCATTGCCTCGACATTTTCCGACACCTGGTCGGTTAATGAGGCATTCAACCACCCAGCCACTACGTTGTTGACAATCTCCCAAACAACAAACTCCTTTGCGGAGTGATCGGCTGGCGCCTTGGCTTGGCCAGTGACATAGCCAACCAAGCCACGTCCCTTCAGCGTCCGCATCGCCTGCCGCGACCACTTCAAGTAGTTGGACATTCCTTCCAACTTCGTCTCCAGCTTCTCCAATTTCCCCATTTTGTAAGGTGACGGATCCACATCAGTATGGATCACACGTGGGGTTGCCTCGGTTAATCGCTTTGATAAGATATCATCAACCAAGGCCTTCATCTCTTCGACCGTCAGTTTGCCACTGATCGAATCCATGGCTTCTTCAACTGTGAACCCTATTCGTCGTCTTCTTCGGCGTCTTCGACGTCGGAGTTGGCAACTTCCCCAACTTCGTCGTCTTCTTCGTCTTCGTCGCCTTCTTCGACGCCAGACTTTACGAATGCGCTACTAACTTGGCCAGCACCGGCGCGTGCATGTAAAGTGAACACGTCAGGACACCAGAGAAGACATGATCAGTCTCTGTAGAGATCCCGATGTGAAGAAGGAACAACAAATAAAGCATTTGTTAGTTCCAAACGGCGTAAGCGAGGATCAGACTTGGTGCAAATAAAGCATTTGGCAGCCGTCTGTCTTCGAAATACGCCTTTTTTTGTTTTTTTTTTTGTTTTTTTTTTTTGTTTTTTTTTTGTTTTAGAAAGAAAAGGAGGACGGCTAGGGTTTGTAGTAGATGGAAAGGCTAGGGCTAGACATGGTGGTGGCTAGGGTTAGGGTTTGGGAAGGGGGGGTGCCGCTGGAGGTTGGGGAGGGGGGGGCTGCCGGTAGTCGGGGGGGGGGGGGGGGGGGGGGGGGGGGGGGCTGCTGGTGGTCGGGAGGGGGGGGGGCTGCTGGTGGAGGTCGGTAAGGGGGGGGGGGGGGTCGGAGGGGGGGGGTCGGCGAGGGGGGGAGGGTCGGCGAGGGGGGAGGGCGAGGGGGGGGGGGGGGCGGCGAGGGGGATGCTGCTGGTGGTGGGACGGCGAGGGGGGGGGTCGGCGAGGGGGGTGTCGGCGAGGGGGGGGGGGTCGACAAGGGAAGGGGGGTCGGCAAATTTTTTTTTTTTTTTGTGGAGAGAGAGAGAGAGAGAGAGAGGAGAGAGAGAGAGAGAGTTATGGCTCTGATACCATGTAGAAAATAATGGTTAGATAATTTTATTGATGGACTACTTCACTACTTATAGGGAGTCTAGCTCCTCTACATACTACATATTCCGATGTGGGACTAAAAGTCCCTTATTGATTCTCAACATAATGGAACCACCATTCTCTTCATCACTCCTCCTAACAAATGGCTGCAACCTAGCTGCCTCGCCATCAGGAGGAAATCCTAGCCAAATCATCATCACCATTAATTTCCCCACATTGCATTAGCAATAAAGCAATATATAGTACTCAGTACCATTACCATCTTCATAGCCTCTGATGAAGAAGAATAAGAAACAGCAGTAGTAGCAGCAACAGTAGCAGCAATATATACTGCTCTCTTCCCCATTGCTAAAAAAATGGCTGCAGTGGCTGCCTCACCAATCGCGGAGGAAGAATTAGGTTAAGGTTTGGGGCTACTCGGTCTAAAGTAGCAGGATTTGGGGTTGAAATCATCATCACCATAGCCTAAAAGCAGCACATGGAGATCATGATCCCTATGCTCTGTCTCCTTCCTCCTAATGAATGGCTGCATTAGAGCTGCCTTGCCATTGGTAAAGAGGGAAAGAATAGACGGACAATTTGGGTTTACTCATCACCATCAACACAAGAAAGAAAGGAAGAGTAGAGCAAGACCACCACTAACAACAACAGCAAATAAGCATAAGCAGCCATGATAAGAAATCCCAAACCAATCCTAAGATTCATTTTTTATCCGTCACCTTATTTAATTACCACATCTACTTTGCTCCACTCTCTCTTCCCCCTGCTAACTAATGGCTGCAGCAACTGCCTCGCCATCAGAAAAGGGAAGAAGAGGCAAACAAGAAGGTTCCTGTTTAGCCAACAATGCCACCACCATCATGGAGAAAAAGTTCACGATATTTAGTTGCAGATTAGCCAAGAACGAAAGACGTGAGGCTCAGATTCTGCCAACGTACATCATCACTCACAATGTGGAGACAGAACCACCATCCTTTACGTCCTCGTCCTTCTTCTAACAAACAGCTGCAACATAGCTGCCTTGCCGCCCGAAGGGAAAGAGGTTTGCATAAGTTCCTAAACTCTTACTTATGCTTACAAAAAGTCCCCCAAATCTTGTTCAGAGCATCATCTTAACGCAGCAGTACTGGGAAGAGGAAGAGGAAGAGGAAGAGTGAAGAGAGAAGAAACCATCACCAGAAGCAGAAGCAGAGGCACATATCCCTTTTTGATCCATCATCATCATCGTCGTGAGCGATCGATCCCCCATTAACACCACCCTCTGCCAACGAATGGCTGGAATGTCCGTGCGCCAAGCCATTATCAAAGGAAGAGATGGGGGAGTATATAGCAGGCAATTAAAGCGAACATAGGGCAAAGTTCAAGGCATTAAAAATTAAGTCCATTTTTGTTCACCCACCAAACTTGTGTGGAAGTTCACCATTCCACCACCACCATCATCATCGAGATGAAAAGTTGAGGGCCTTTAGTAGCAAATCACGGAAGATAAAAAGAAAGAAAGAAAGAGAGAGGCTCAGATGAGGCTTTGATCCGTCATCATTCTCTTCATCCCCTTTCCCACAAATGGCTGCAACGGACCTGCCTCCCCGTCGGAAGGAGGAATAGGCAGAGAAGAAATTTGGGGGTTAAGGTTTCCTCGTCATCGCCTTTTAATCATAGTTCGCAGTATCGGTCGATACCGATCCGATACGGCCGATACCGATACGGTTTGGCATGTCCCGATCCGATACCGTCCAATAGTGACTGATACTAACATTTGGGGTCTCTTTTTCAGTCGATTCGACAAAAAAATTAAATGGAAAAGACTAATCATGAAGGGTGTAAAAACATAGTAAAGTTGTAAAAGCATGTAAAAGAGGAAAACTTATCTATCGCATGTAAACCAATCGACAACGGTGCTTATTATTTCATTCAATTTCAAAACTACTAAGAAATAATAATAGAAATACTTAAAATTATGCCTAAATAGATCAAATATATTTTCTAAAATGTTAATAACTATTTGTTTTCTGATACCAAAAATTCGATACTCCGCCGATCCCGATACTCATAGGAATGGTCTGATACCGATTCCGATACCAATATCGCGAACCTTGCTTTAATGTAATATATCCACATGTTATCCCATTCTCTTCATCCCTCCTCCCGACAAATGGCTGCAACGGAGCTGCCTCGCCATCAGTAGGAGGAAATCCCAGCCAAGCCAAGCCAAACCATCATCACCATTTTATTCACTAAACTCCACTCTCTTCCCACCACTCGGTCTGAATTAGAACAATGATGAGTTCAAACCATCATCATCATCACCACCGCCACCAAAAGCACCACCACCAACAACAACAACAAAGCCTAAAAGCAGCAGATGGAGATAAGAGTCACATTGTGGAGACGACAACGATGGTGATATCCCCATTCCCTCTATCTTCTTCCTCCCAAACGAATGGCTGCAACGGAGTTGCCTCGCCATAGGTGTAGATGGCGATAGAGTCACATCCTAAGGCTTTTTCCCCGCATATTGTACCCTTCTCCGTTAGGGATCCAAGGATTATCTACGTTATGCCAATATTTGCATAATTTTATATTTGTAGACAAAATTATTTGGAGATTTTTTTTCACCGTGAACTCGTAATAGGGCTAATTAGTGTTTAGACCATGAACTTTATACCAGTTTAGAGTTTAAGTCCAAAGAGAGGAAGAAAGAAAGGTCATCACTAACAATATGATATGGAGATGTATGTAATCCCATTCTCTTGAACCCCTTCACAAATGGCTGCAACGGAACTGCCTCGCCGTCGGAAGGAGATATAGGCGGAGAAGAAATTTGGGGGTTAGGGTTTACTCATCATCATCTCCTCCTGCTGTAATATATGCACAATGTAATCATATTCTCTTCATATCCCTCCTCCCGACAAATGGCTGCAACGGAGCTGCCTCGCCATCAGTAGGAGGAGGAAATCCCAGCCCAGCCAAACCATCGTCACCATTTTATTCAGTAGTCTCCGTTCAAACCATCATCATCATCATCATCATCACTGACATCACCACCACCATAGCCTAAAGGAAAATGCTAAGTTTACGACCAAAGCCTAAAGCAGCAGATGGAGGTAGAGTCACACTGTGGAGACGGCGACGATGGTGATGATCCCCATTCCCTCCATATCCTTCCTCCCAAACGAATGGCTGCAACACAGCTGCCTCGCCATTGGTGTAGATTGGGGGAAGAATAGACGGAGAATTAGGGTTTATATATATAGAGAGAGAAAAGAGTTGGACCTTCTTCTTCCGAGTTCTGCTGCTGCTATAGAGAGAGAAGAGAGAGATGATTTGGGCATCTGAAGGGGTCGGTGGAACCCCCCCAAATTATGTAACCCTCTTCATTACTTCATATACGCATACCCTTCTCCGCGTAGGGATCCAGGGATTAATGATTATGCAAGTTATGCCAAATATTTAAGTTATTTAGAGCATCTCCAACCCTATTGTCTTATTTTGTGTTGTGAATCCTATGTGGCATAAGGGACAAGACAATGTCTTGTATAAGTGACAAGATTATATTCACAAATGACAATGGATTCAAAAAGTCATCTCCAATGCAAAAGTATTGAGAAGACAATACAAATAATTTTTTACAACTTCCAAGACAACTTTTACTCTTCTACTTCTTTTTTATAAATATTTTTATTCACAAATGATGATGTGGACATAAAGACATTGTAAAGTGCATTGTCTAGATCTAGACAACCAACTTCACATTGTCTTTGCCATGTCATTGCCATGTCAACTCCACACTTTATTTCACATTTGCATTGGAGAAGTACTTTTGGAAAAAATGGTTGTCATTCCTATGTGGCAACCATTTTTTTCAAACTCACAATAGGGTTGGAGATGCTCTTATAAGGGCATATCAAATTAGGACCAGTCCAAATTTAATTTTAATTTATTTACAAGTTTGTCATTTAAAAAATTATTCATGGCTAATCCAACTATAGGTATATAAGTCAATTTTTTTCTTTTTTGCCTTCCTTCTTCTTCCCTTCTCTCTCCTGAAATTTTAAACATTTTATTTTCCCAAAACCCTAAACATTTTATTTCTTCCCAAAACCTCTCAAATCCCTACTTCTTCTTCTCCACCATCTTCATCTTCCTCATCTCCATCAAAATCCTAGATTCTTTTCCATTTCCAATTTCAGAGATAAACCCAAAAACTTCTCACAAACAAGATACAAAGCATAATACTTTCTTTCTCACAAACAATACATGAAAATAAACCCTAATAAGCATTAATACTTCCAAACAATGCATGAAAATAAACCCTAATATTTTATAATTTCTGGCAATTGCAATCGACTAAGTCGACTTTAGGACTGTCACAATTTTTGGCAGCCCTAAATACTCATAGGACTGCTAGAAATTTGGGCAGCCCTAGAATGGTTTATAAATCCATTTTAAAATAAATAAAATATCTACTTGGTTTAAAAATAAATAAATTATCTACTCGGTTTAAGAAAACTCAAAATTTTAAATCTACCTTATAGATAAGTCTCTTAATTTTGCTCATTTTAAAATAAACCTTCATATATACGGTTATAAATCCATTTTAGTAATAAATCTATTTTAGAGAAAAGTCTCTCAATTTTGTTCATTTCAATATTTTTAAATCTAGAAAATTTTCAATTCAAAATTTTAAATATATTTAAATCAATTTAAAATTTATTTTAAAAAACTCAAAATTTTAAATCTATTTCAGGACTGCCACAATTTCTGGCCATCCTAGTTAGGACTGCCAAAAATTGTGGCAGTCCTAGAATGCATTTGCTGTACATCAGGATTGCCACAATTTCTGGCAGTCCTATCAGTATTTAGGACTGCCAGAAACTATGGCAGTCCTAAAGTCGACTTGGGCGAATATTGTTAGGGTTTACTTCGATTGTGAAATTTGTTATAAATAATTGAAATAAACATTACATTGCATTTTTTTCCATCATGATAATGTATACTTGGGTTTTGGGAATAAACATTACAAGAAGAATATGAGAGAGAAACTAGAATTTTGGAAGAGAGAGAGTCTTTGGGTGTCATCGAAATTGGGAATGAGAGCTTGGGGAAGGGGTTAAAATGAAGAAGAAGAAGAAGAAGAAGAAGAAGAAGAAGAATAAGAAGAAGATGATGATGTAGCTTGGGGAGGGGGGAAATGGTGGAGAAGAAGAAGAATGTGAGAGAGAAACTAGGGTTTTGGAAGAGAAAGAGTGAAATGTGTAAATAAAACTCAAAATTGGGGTTTGGGGTGTTGGGTTGGGACGGACCAATGAGTAAAAAAATGGGCTATCATGAGTAATTTTTCCCTCAAACTAGGGCTAGCCCCAATCCGGACTAGCCCTGAGTAAAATATGATGTGCCCTTATAAATAGCCAATATTTAGAGCATCTCCAACCATGTTGTTGTTTGCAAAAACAAAAGTTTTTCGAGAAAACTTAACTACAAACTAAGAAAGAAAAGTACAAGAGTACAATTTGATTCTGGAAAAGTACAACTTTAGGAATCTGATCAGAAGATGATCACTTTATCCCTTGGATGATGCGATGTCGGAGGAGGAAAAGCTCTAAAATGTACTGCGGAAGTGATGAAGAAATGCTGAGAACTCTTGTTAGAAGACTATGATCATTAATGATGCCTTGAGAAGTGATTTAGAACTCCTTTTATAGAGTTTTGGGATAACCGCTAGACAGTTACAATGATTGGCGCACAGTACAAAAGTATGTTGACCATTTACGCGAACGGTTAACTTAACTGCATAGGACGCGTGGCATCCTGTGAGAGGAATGTGCTTGGTCATAGGCAGTGTCGTGTGTACATTCTTCGAGATTAGTGGAATATGTGCCACATCATCTTTAATTGCTTCTGGATGCCAGTTCATGAATAACGCATTCTGCTGATTGGCGCCAACTATGAAACGCGCTGAGCATTGAGTCTGTAAGGAGTTGGTCACTTCACGCCATTGATGAATAGCGCGGAGTAGCTGACAGTTATCATTATGACAGATTTGACAGTATCCTTCTCGAGCACCGCACGCTCGGGATTCAAAGTGATTTCTTCGACTGCTGCGTTGTCAATCATTATGATTGACGACCTAGCTTCTCGAGGAAGCTCGCCACGTGGCGGCCTGTGCTATCTAATGTCAGGCACAATTTAATGATAAGCGTCATTTTATATCAGGCGCCATTTGATAGATAGGGCTGTGTGCTATATGTGAATAGGCTATGCACCGTTTTGATAGTTTTAAAACTTCTACTAGACCCCTTTCAAAGTTTTCAAATTTCAAAATTTTCAAAATTTGAAATACTTTGAATAAGAAGCGTTTCAGAAGATTTTGCGCGCACAGAATCCCAACTGACCCACCATTTTGTGCACGATTTACGCAGACGTTACACATAGATTTAGGCTATAAATAGCCCATCGAGAGGAGAGAGAGAGAGAGAGTTCTTCTCTCAGAAATTTTTTTCTTCCAAGCTCCTTCTTCTTTAGAGTCTTCGAAGCTTTCTTCAACCAAGATCAATGGCGCCAAAGAGATACACAACGGAGAAAGGCAAGAGCATCGCCGGAGCTTCGTTACGAGTTCTATCACTGAAGGCGCCAAGGCACGCGCCGTCGTCAGCGAGAGCCGAAGAGGCTAACCCTGCTATCGAAGGTAAATGATCGGTCGGGGAAGACGAACCACAGCTAGCGCCATTCGTTTTACATTACGAACCATAGCCAGCGTCAACCGCCTCTTTCAGAGTGTTGGTTGGCACTGCGCCAATTTCAAAATGCGCCACTTTTTCAGAGTGTTGGCCAAAAATACATCAATTATGAATCGTGCACTCTTTGTTTACTCAAAGTGTGCGGTGCGCTATGTATCATGATTCAAAAATATTGATATCATGCTACACGAAACAGAACTGTTTGATACATGCACAAAACATGGACTGTCATATTGCATGTACAAACTATGAACTGTCATACTGCATGCACAAACTATAAACTGTCATACTGCATGCGCAAACTAGGAATTAGCATAATGCATACGCAAACTAGGAATTGTCATACCGTATGCACAAACTAGGAATTATCATACTGCATGCGTAAACTAGATACTAGAACTCTGTGTATTACGACATCCATGATTTGCACAGAGCTAAAAATCACTTAAATTATCTTAATCTGTAAGAATACTTCTTTATGATTTTAACTCTCGTTTCCTTTTTTGCAGTTGACCTCAGGGAAGACCCCAATGATGAGATACTAGCTTCTGCCTTCCGTGTATCAGAATACCAGGAAGACCTGTCACATATCACGTTCCCGTCGTTTGATCCTGACAGACCGGCTACCAGAAGAGCTCTCCTAGAGTCCCAAGATGAAAGGACTTTGATATGCTTAATGAACAGTGAACCTTTCATATCTGTGGATCAGGCTCCCCATAAGAAACTAGCTTTTTATTTGGTGAGGCCATTAATGATGCTTCTCAGCCCAAGACGAAACGAGAATCTCAGGCCTTCAAGAGAGGAGACAGACTGGTATATCTCTCAGATATGGCGAGGAACCTGTCTCTGTCCCGATACGCCATGCCAGCTACCATCGGAAGATGTCATGGGATATAACTCCGTTCCAACAGGCTAAGGTTGGACGGATATATCACAGGTTTGGAAACCAGAGGAGAGACATTCTCTTTAGTTCTTCTGAGAAACACAGCATACACCTAAGAGGTTTGAAGCTAAGTTGTGTACCGGCCGAAGATTCGTCTTTGATGATATCGGTCAGAACGCCCTTCTTTACCAACACCTATGTTGCAGCAGCAGGAGCGTATCCTGCCACAAACCCAAAGCTGACGGGTTTGATGCATCCAGACATTAAGCGCTCGAACCGACTCTCAGTATGGGTCTGAAGAATTTTAAGGACAAATTGCTTGAAGTTGGGGCTTTATGAAGCTGTCTTGACCACCTCTTGTGGCATCCACACCGACTCAAATATGTTCCTAGTCTTGGTGGAGAGGTACAACAACATAACTGACACCTTCACTACTCCTCACAGGGAGATAGGCTTCGCCCTACATGAGCAGTTTTTGTCGCATCTGCCAATGAGTGAGAACCCATATGAAGAGTATGTGCCAGCTGAAGAAGAACTAGAGGCTATGGCCAAGGAGAACTCCCAGATGGTGGCGGTTTTCAATAAGCTGTTATGTCACTTTATGATATGCACTTACCTCTATAAGAGCAAGGCAGCGGGGACATGCTATACGTCCAAGTGGTTGTTGTACCATTTCTTGGGTCATGCCATAGAGACTAAGGTACAGGAATATTTAGAGTGTAGGCCTCGTTTCTTTGAGCCATTCGACAGCCAGACAATCAAAAGACTGATAGAAGAGTCCAGATATATTGATAATGAGCTAGAAGAAGACTGGCATGGTTATACCGTCGGTATCCCTATCGAGTCTTATCTAAGACAAGGTGATATGTCTTAGGAGGCTACCTTGGCGGGCTTTCTTTCTCTTTGGTTGCGACGGTTCGTGGTTCCCGGAGCCAGCGCGGTCGATCGCATCCACCGAGGCGTGTTGTTTGCTGCAGTGCGTCTGGTGTTCGGATACAGGATGGATATCCTCTCTACCATGACTAGTCGACTGAACACGGGTCTCCGTGCGTTCACGATCACTTTGATAGAGAAACCTGGTACTCGAGACGACTTTCCTCGTACCGAGATGTCGTTTACTTATTTGTTCGGCTGGTTGATATTACACCATCCCAATTTGATGGATCCAGCCCTCGGTGCTACTGGAGGAGACTTTGTTGGTAGATATGCTATATCCTGATGGAAGGTGGACTCACTCATTGACTATAGAAAGGCGCTGAATATGGTCTCCAACTGGAAGTTCTTTTGTGTCGCTTCTCTACCTGGATATGAGACTTTTCCGGCTCCTCTCATGGATTTAGAGCCAATTGGTACCCGTCCACCTCCAACAGCTTTCTCTTGGTTGAAGATGATCAGACCTTCACATATGGTGTATCGATTCAAGAATGAATGCTATCTAGAACTATACTTGCCAAGCCGATTTGCTCGTCAGTTCGGCTACAATCAGATGCACGTCGGGAATGCGACCACCTACCTTCAAGCCTTCGGGCATTTGATCGACGGGGCCCGAAGATGAAGATACAACAGTGCGAGAGGCACTAAAGTTGTATTTACCATGCCCTATGCTACTTTTGAGGCTGGCCCATGTATGTTAAGTACGTACGCAAATTTGTACACCTCAGCCAACACCTTCTTCGAAGGTCATTCCTTATCAGACAACTTTGTTGGCATGAGAATGTCACGAGAAGGGACCGCAGCTGCCATAGAATTTGAAGAAGCCGAGAAGAACGTTTTCACTGATGATCCTCTAGAGGTTGCACCTGCTGGTTTCCTCGACGAGGTGCAGGATGCACTGCGCGTCACTCTAAAGAAGTGGAAAGAAAATTCCCCTGTGAAGGGATGTAGTAAGAAACAGAAGACTGGGACTTCGTCCTCCCAGTTGTTTGCCATTAAAATATCAAAGACATGTATTACAGAAACACTGAAATTGATTACAAACTCGCTTGTACAAAGAAAAGCCTAGAAAGAAATCATAGGAAACAATCTAAGTAAAATTGTTTAGTTTTTTATTCTGGGGGTGACGGTGGAGGCTCGGAAAAGTGTATCAACTCTGCCTTACTCCTTGGACTATCCGACGCAGTCTTTAGCTCTTAAAGAAATTGCCCTTCGTAGGTTGCCAGCCTCTTGCAGGGGTGTGGCACCCTGCTATTTATAGTGATATATGTTTTGAGCCGCATAGATGGCTCGTGGCCACGTGGCTACAACAGCACGTAAAGACCCGCTCTTTGGCTGCCAGCTGGCGATTTGTTGGAATTTTGTTACAGCAAATCTGGGTGGTTGAGACTTGGTCAGCCTGCCACGTATCCTATCGCAGGATAGGATTAATCTGCTGGAGTCATTTTGAGCCGCATGAGTCTTTCAGTCTTCGGCCATACTGGGCCGCATAAGACTTATGCGGCTTAGGTCGCAGTCTCCCTTAACTTAAGGACTTTTGAGCCGCATAGATTCTGTATTTTGGGCCGTATAAAGCTCATGCGGCTTAGGTTACAGTCACCCTTAGCCGCATGAAGCTTAGAGACTTTAGGGCCGCATAGGTTGAACCGCATAAGGTTCATGCGGCTCGGGTAGCAATCCTTCTGGCCGTATGACTATGTTTAAGCACATGAACCCTGTTTTTAGTGATATGATATTTTGTCTGATCACGTCTTATCTTTTTGTCAGAGTGTCAGAGCTGTCATTTTTGTCAGTTTTGACAGAGTTTGTCAGCTTTATCAGAAGGAATGATCAACTTGGCCGCATATCTTCCTTCTGCGGCTTGAATCAGTCTGGTTGCAGACAGGCCGCATGGGGTACTGAATCTGTCATGCGGCTCTCCTTTATGCGGACCAGTTTGGCCCAAAGTACTCATGCGGCCAGTTGTGATTTGCATGAACCCCATATTTTCTATGCTTCTACAAGACCCCCTTCAAAGTTTTCAAATTATAAATTTAGAATACTTTGAATAAGTTAGAATACTTTGAATAAGAAGCATGGAGATATGTCAAGCCGCAGGGAGTCTTCAAGTCAGGAGAGACCTTTAGCTGCAGGGAGATCTTGAGCCGCAGGAAAATTTCGAGCCGCAGAGAGATCTTGAGCCGCAGGAAAATCTCGAGCTGTAGAGAGACCCCATCCAGCCTGCCAGCTGTCACTGCTGCATTTAATTTCTTGATTTGGTTTTGGATTTGGGTTCTCTTTTCGAGATAAAGCCGACAGTTACTAGGGATAAAATCCCCAAACGTCGTCATTATCTATAATGATCTCGAGAATCGAAGCGGCACTCTTCAGAAACTCTATAAATAGGGGTCATTTGGAGAGAGATTTTTCTCTTTCACCTTCTTCTCCTTCGTCTTCATCTTTCTGTCTCAATTTAGCCATGGCTCCAAAAGCTTCCAAGTCGACTGGTACTGCGGCCAAAGGAAAGGGACTTGCCTCTTCGTCGAGAGCAGTGGACTCTCCTTCCATTCATCCCGACATGCAACCCCCTATCAAGGGTAAGGACGGTGGAAAGACGACGACTGAAATTTTGAATGGCCATATCGCATATTTTATGCGCGGGCCTGTCATATATCGCCTTTGTGCTTTAAGCCTGGTCGATACATGTCCTATCTCATTTGGATCACATGTGTTCTGTATGATAGGACCGCATGGGCTGAGCCGCATAAGCACTACACATTTGAACCTGAACCGCATAAGCGCCCCAAGACTGACCCGTATGAATACTACATGACTGAGCCGCATAAGTACCTCCTGACTGAGCCACATGAGTACTTCATGACTGAGCCGCATGAACCGCATAGGTGCCTCATGACTGAGCTGCATGAGTACTTCATGACTGAGCCGCATAAACCGCATAAGTGCCTCATGACTGAGCCACATGAGCACTTCATGACTGAGCCGTATAAGTGCCTCATAAGTGCCCCATGACTGAGCCGCATGAGCACTTCATGACTGAGCCGCCTAAGTGTCTCATGACTGAACCGCATGAGCACTGTATGACCGAGCCACATGCGTCTCATGTTCTTTAAGCCGCCCACGCATCCTTCATAACTAGGCTGTATAGGTTCTGTTTGGCTAGGCCGTATAGTTGAAGAATGAACTTTTTCTAACTTTACTTCTTCTTGGTCCTTTGTAGTGAACTTGCCCACAGCTCCATTGGGGGAGCTCTTGATAGGATGTGCCCAATATATGTTGGGTGTGAGACTTGACCAGATAGTCGAACGCGTGTCAACTCAGATCACCTAAAATCAACCTGAGGCCAGGTTAAGGGAGACCAGGAACCAATTATTTTTTACTTACTCAGTATGATGAATTTCAAAAAGCTAGGGGACACTCATCTGAAGCCCACGTTCTTGTTCGGAGATGCTATAGTTGTCTCGAACCCCTGCACACTGGAGCTATCTGAGAGCTGGGATTTCTTTTCCAACGGGATAGCGATTCACCTTCCTCAGATGGAACGCCATTTCTCTCTGTCAAGTTTCAATATGGTGCCTATCGAGAGGCGAATGGCGGACCCCATAACTCAGGATCGGCAAGCAATCTTCGTAGGCAATATCCATTATAATAGACGAGTGCGGTCAGCAGCTACGACCAGGGAGTCGGTTAGTTGTTCTGTCGTCAGACTAGCCCCCGGTAGTTTTATAAACGACCTGAGGCCCAATAACCGATTATCTGAGGCCGACACCTACCTGAACTAGATTGCTCGCAAAGGATCATATCCCACGGGCAGACTGTCGCTGCAGAATTGGATGTGTCGTTTCCCTCCGTGGGTCAACTTGACATTCTGGATTCTGTCGACATTGGGGATACTTTACAGCAGCTCGGCCTCTACTATGCCATAAGGAGCACTTGCTATGGTCTTTCTATGAACACAAGGCTGTTCATAGCACTCCTCGAGATGTACAATCATCGTACGGGGACCTTTTTTACACCTGCTGGGGAGATGAGGCTTGCCCTTCACGAGATGCATGACGTCTCCAAGTTGCCATGGGGAGACAAAGTTTATGAAGAGTATACCCCCATGAATGAGGAGTTTGAGAAATTAGAGCGGCAGTTTCCTGGCTTCCTTGCCGTTTACCGGGAAGTGTTATGTCATCATAGCACTTGTCAACAAATGTCGAAGATGAAAGATAAAAGTTCTGAGGGGACCCTTCCTCACACCAAGGCTTGGGTCAGTTACTTATTCGACCTTGGCGCCTCGGGCCGAGTTGTCCCTCGGAGCCCTCAGATTTAAGCAGAGGTGGATGCTCAGGTGCAAAGCGCCAAGAGGACCAAAGCTTCTGGTGACAGATTCGGGAGTCAATTCGACACATTCAGCTACTTCTATCAAGATACCCAACCCTTGTCCAATAAGGCCATCTTGGCTGGATTTTTGATGATATGGCTGAGGATCTGTGTGGTCTCGGGGGGTTCTGGTTCTATTGATAGAATCAGCCGCAACCTGATCCTCCCCGCTGTTAAGTTAGTCTTTGGAGGCAGGCTAGCTCTACTCCCAACCATGGTGTACAGCATCCATCGGGACCTTCGTATCTTTATGGCCAGAACCATAGTTTGTAACGTTACGAAGGATTTCAACCAAATTGAGCTACCTTACCACTACCTGATGGGGTGGCTGCTAATGCACTGCCCCTCTCTGATGCGACCTGGTCTTGAGGGGAACGCTACTGTTAACGATGCATTCATCTATCAGTATCATGATATGCCTTGGACCTGTTCGACCATGTTCGACTGCCGTGTTGCGCTTGCATGGGTGGACAGCTACTCCTTTTTTGTGTCGGTCCCACCTTTTACTGATGAGAAAATGAGGCGTCTTTATCTTGATGGCAGTATCGCGCCTCAGATTCTATCCGAGAAGATGTTTCGCTGGTTGCAGACTATCCGTCCTGCACATCTGGTGTACCGCAACCGTAATGTTGTCTTTTTGGAGCCTTACTTGCCCAGCCGATATTATAGACAATTTGGGTACTGTCAATTGTTTTTGGATAACCCAAGTCCCTGCTTGGGTTATGAGGGCGGCGTCCTGTATGGTATTCGAGCCTGGCATTACTACAGTGTCGTCTGTACCCAAACCATCTTTTCTCTACCTGATACCGGAGGCTTGGTGCGCATCTCGTACATGGCGGCCCTCTACCACGTCTCTGTGAATGCGCCTCCCAGCGACTTCGATGTGAGTACCAGTTTCATAACCGATACTAAGTTGGCGAAAAAACACGAGGAGCCCAAAAAGAGGAACAGGGCAGGAAAGGCGAAGGCCGTTGAAGTCTTTGACTCCGATTCTACTGATACGGAAGAGAAGGATGAATACAACGATCTGTTTCTCCCTGCAAGTACTCCGGTGACGCGCTTGCCTTCTCCTGTGCCGAGTCCTTCGCCTAAGCGAAGTAAGCGTGGACCTTCCGTTGCTGATAGGCCTCGTTCTTATAAACGGGTTGCGTTTAGGAATCGAGGGTCTGATCTCGCGGAAGAGGGCAGTGATGCCGAAACCCTTCCAGAGGTAAATTTTTTTTCGACTGACCACCATGTTACTTTTAGGATTTTACCTTATTGTTTCTCTTTTTTTCTTTGTGCAGGCTTTGGAAGACATAAACCCTCCGGAGCCCGGTGCTGCTTTCGAGATTCCTCCAGTTACAGGCACCCTGGTCGA
This sequence comes from Iris pallida, assembly GCA_029216955.1. NCBI lineage: Eukaryota > Viridiplantae > Streptophyta > Magnoliopsida > Asparagales > Iridaceae > Iris > Iris pallida. Next base: position 2,701,551 of record JANAVB010020198.1, on the reverse strand, counting down.
AGAAGGTGCAAGCCTTACAGAATCAAATATCGAGGTTGCAGGGTCTCAGTTGGTCGTAACCGAACCAGCTACATCTCCTTTCGGGTCGACCGGGGCTGGAGTGATAGATGCAGGTGATTCGAATATTGCTGTAGAGGAGGATATGGGGGCCGTGGGAGGAATTATGACTGTCCAGAGCGAGCCGCGGTCTCCACCGCCCTCCCCTGGTATGCTATGTCATATTCTTACCGACAAGGAGGTTCATTCGCTCTTTCTTCATATCCTTCGAGTCAAGCTGATTGTTGGTTGTTCTGGATCTATAGGCAGCGCTCCTTCATTGCCATTAGTGGACAAAGCCACGGAGGAGGAGATAGTGGACGACGTTGGGGCGGACCTCTTACCGAAGAAGAGAAATGGACCTTCTATCCTTCAAATCGAAAAAGACCCCGCTGAGCCGAGTTCAGAGCCGCTTATACCAGAAGTGCCGATGGTAGAGGCGATGGTTCCTTTATCAGCATCGGTGGATGCAGGGTTGATTGAAGCTGCCTCTTCCCCGGAGATTGAACTCTCCACTCTGCCTAGTCTTCAGCTCCTTCGAGCTGCGGAAGAGAAGATTGCTGCTGTGCGGGAGTCTCGTCGCTCGGAGTTTGTTTCTCTTCTGACAGGGTCGTCAAGCTCCGCTATGCCTTCTTCTCACACGCCTTCAGGTTCCTTGGCTGATATTCCTTCAACGTCGTCGTCTTTGGAGAATCTGGACGAATCGTCAAGGGATATAGTTGAGAGCTTCTACCGTCATCTAACACGAGGGGTTGAAGCTAGTTCGAGGAGAGGGACTTCATTTGCCGTGGCCCGTCACTGCGCCCAAGGCCAGATTGACCTACTGAAGATGCTTCCGGGTGGAGAAGGGGCAGCCGTACTTCTGGAGCACAAGCTGGTAGAGGCTGATCGGTACCTAATCCAGTTACAAAAACTGTGGCAAGTCGATGTGTCTACTGCAGTAGAGCAGGAGCATGCTTTCCTTATAAAAGTCGTGGAAAAGGTGAAGGCTGTACAAGAGACGACCAAGCCCACCTTAGAGAAGGGCCTCCATAAGCCCTCTTAAATATGACAAGCTGAGCCGAGAGGGATAGATTTGCTTGACTAGTGAGGAGACCACCGTTCATGCTATGGTCGAAACTAACGAGCATCTCCTCCAGCTCCAGGCCAGGCTGACATCTCTGGGGACTGAGCTCCAAGCCACTTGTCAGGAGAGAGAGAAGATCTGCAAGGAAAATGATGAAGTCACACGAGCCTCTGCTGCTCTAGAGGGTGCCCTGAAGAAAGGAGAATTGGCAGGCTCATGCACCTCTTGAGGATGCTGAAAAGCTATTCCAGGAAGCTGAACGCCGAACCAGACTGAGAATTGAGCGCTCAACTGCGCAGCTGGAAGACATTCTCACCAAGCTATGTGTTGCTGATGAGTAGTAAATTTCCCCCCTCCCTTTTCTTTGAGATGTAGTCTTGTGAATGTAACTGATTTTGAATAAGCAGAATACATTCACTCCACTCTTTATTTGTGGTATCTGAGGTACTCGTACTAGAGGGCCTAATACAGTATTTGTGTTTGATGAAGGACATCCCACTGGAAGACTTTTTTTGTGGACCTATTGCCCTTTTGTACATCCGGAGATGTGAGCAATAGATTTGAATAATAATTGGTGGACCTATTATCCTTTTGTGCATCGATAGTACGAGTAATAGATTAGGAACGAAAACCTAAATATGGATGTGATAGGTTCGGATAAATGGCATAGCTTTCCTACTCAGAGGTAGTATGGACATGGTAGAAGTGAACTCTGTAGGGATATATAGAACAACTCAGAGGTAAGGTGGACGTGGATGTTCTAGGATTAAATGTACAACTACGTAGGGGTGGTTGTACGGGATATCCCGTAGGGGGACTTTTGGTGGACCTATTACTCTTCTGTGCACTGGTGGTGCGAGTAATAGATTTTGAGACAAAACCCAACAGAGGTAATATGGACGTTATAGGTTTTGTGGTCTTAACACCATATCTTTTATCCTGGATTGGGTACAGGTGTTAAGTTAATAGACTATCGGGATCAGAGGTAATATGGACGTGACACACGATAATCAAGAAGGATTTTTGGTGGACCTATTACCCTTTTGTGCACTGGTGGTGCGAGTAATAGATTCGAGACAAAACCCAACAGAGGTAATATGGACGTGATAGGTTTTGTGGTCTTAACACCATATCTTTTATCCAGGGTTGGGTACAGGTGTTAAGTTAGGAGATTGTCTATATCAGAGGTAATATGGACGTGATATATGACAATCGAAACATCAGAGCGGAAGTTCAGGGGTATCAATATACATGATTTGTCACTCGAAGAGATGCAATGTGAGTCCCCTCGGAGGGAACAGAGTGTAAGTTCAGAGGTACCTACTGTACATAACTCGACACTCTAGGCACTATTCTTTTTTAGTCCAACGTCAGCCTCTTGTTGATGAAATAAGAAATTTTGTCCACAGGAATTACATCATCAGGAGAGGGGCTATCCACCTATGCAACCAAGTACTTGGCGAGTTCTACGTCCTTTTCGGCTACCCCCTGCGAGACCGGAGGTTGGGGCACTGTCTTGGGCAACTTGACCACCAAGGGTTCAGCTTATGGTATTGGCTTGCCTGAGGGTGTCGGATCGACACTTGGTTGTCGGCTCGTCTTGGAAAGACGGATGACAAATGGCTCGGCAGGGGACTTTGTGTCTTTCGGTTGCCTTTGAGTGGATTTTGGCAATCAGATCACCATTGGCGTCACAGAGGGCCTCGCATCTTTCTGTTGCCTTTGATTGAATTTCGGCAATCGGATCACTATCGGCCCTATGAGGGGTTTTGGCTTCTGGCTAGATCTTGGGAGCCGGATGACCATTGGTTCCAACTGTGCAGGTGAGGCAGGAGAACCGGGCACCTCTTTATGCAAAGTTGCGACGAGGGGTGTGGCTTTGCCCGGTTTACGGGCCTGGAGATGAATTCTCAAGGGTTCCTCTGGTCCTGTGATGGCCTCCAGTTCATCAGTTATGTGTTTCTTGGATTCGTCATATGGACAAGCCTCCGAAGAGTAATAAGATTCAACCCTTTGAAGGGATCGATGTCGGCGAATTCAATCTTCACGAAGCCGTGCTTACTGACATACTTGAAGCACTAGTGAAGGGTAGATGGTACGATCATATAGTCATGTATCCACGGACGTCCCAAGAGGATATTGTAGGACGTATCTGCATCTATGGCGTAGCAGGTAACCTCCGTCTTTAGGTCACCAATCTGACATTTTAATCGGATCTTCCCTAGGGGATAGCTCCTTTCCGAGTTGAAACCGCTAATGGCAGTATTGGTCGCCGCTAGCCGATGCATATGGATGCCCAAAAATTGGAGTAAGCTTTTCGGGGTGATGCTTATCGATGAGCCAGGGTCGATATGCATCCGATCCACCTTGATGTCGCCTATGTATCCAGTGTAGTACAAGGGGCGATCATGCAAGTTGGACTTGATCAACATGTCCTGTGGGGTAAATACGATATTGGACATTGTATCTGCACCATTACTGCCATGTAGATTTGCTGACGGATCTTCCCCTAGAGGCTTGACCTGGGCTAAGTAGGCGTCAGCATTTGGAGTGCTTCGCTCAATGCGACACGAAGATCCTTGGAGAGCCTTAGGAGCTCGTATAACGACAACTTTGCTGGCGTATTAGCCAATTGTGCTAATATGTCAAAGTTGTAAGGTTTCTCCAGCTCCTGAGGTGCATCGTTACAGAGTGGCCTGTCGAAGCGGGTTTCCTTTGGCTTGGGCTTATCTACCGATGGGGGCTGAGGCGGCCTTGGAACATCAGAGGCAGGCAATGTCGTCGGCTGAGGATCTTCCACTGAACTACCCAGTGTGGGCTGGACTTGTGCCCCAGACCGGATAACAACGGCTGCCGCTTCCTCAGCTTCGGCTAAAATTGTATGGCAGGATCTAGACTTCATGTCCTTCTTCTCGTTGGTAGGAGATGACACCACTGGGTAACTTCGGGCACTAAGTCCGGGTGCACCCACATGATCTCTCCTCTTGATGTAGTGAGAGGTACCAAACCATATGTCTGGTTCCGAACGGGTGGAAGATTAGTAACCTCCATCGTTGCCCGATGGACAGGTATTACCCCATCTGGAGTATTTGTTGGGGGAAAGTCACCGAATTGAACAGATACCATGTTCGCAGCCACAGTAACCTCTTCAAAATCTATCGACAGAGCTTTGGAGTCGATAAGACTCTGGATGTACCGCTTTAATTGGAAGTAGTCATGAGTGGAATGATGGACATAGCGGTGGAAGTGACAATATTTTGGGTCCTCCATTTCTGCCGCTCGGGGCTCGTGCCTTGGTGGAGGGAGCTGGATCCTACCCCCTTGTAAGAGCATATCGAAGATAGGTTGACATGACTATCTTCAAATGAGTAATTCACCTTGGGCCATTGACCTTCTGCCTGTTTTTGTTCAGGCTTCTTGGTCGCATCAGCGCCTATGGCCTGTTTGCCTTTATTGTCCCGGTTGGAGGTGTCGCCACTGTTATTGTTGCTGGAGGTGGAACCAGAACGTTTGCCCTTATCCTCTCCATCTGGGATGTATAATCCCAACTGGCGAGCCTTCTTCAACTTTGCCTCCGCATTGGTAGCACTTATGATGAAGGTCGTCCAATCCCTGAACTGATCGTCGCCCATCCAGAGGTTAATTGCGGGGAGCAACTTCTTCTTGCAGATTTCAATCAAGGAGCTCTCGGGATTACCTTGGGGCAATCTCATTACGGTTTGGCGGAACCGCTCGATATAGTTCCTTGTTAGCTCCTTCTCTCCCTGAACGACGTCCATGAGAGACGACATTGTCACATCATGTCCCACTTCGTAGAACCTCTTCAGGAACATGTGCTTGAAGCCGTCAAAAGAATGGATGCAGTTGTCGGGAAGGTTGTGGTACCAGTCGAATGCGATCCCCTCCAATGCTCTGATGAATAATCATGTGAGGATGGCGTCGCTATGCGGCAAGTGGTCGGTTGTGACCTCAAAATAAGTCATGTATCGACTAGCAGAGGTCTTCCCGTCATACGAATCTATATGGAACGGTTTGTAGCGTGGAGGAAAAGGAACATCTCTCCATGCGACAGAATATGGTTGCCGTATTCTGAGGTCTCGGGAGGAGTCTCGGGCATTGAACATTGCTCGAAGCTCCTGGACTTCCCTCCTTGCCTCCTTGGCTTCATCCGCAGTTGAAGGAACGGATGCTCCTAAAGGATCATCACCCAAAGGAAGGGCAGTCGTGTTGGAGTCCGCATTGACTGCGGGTTCCAAGCTTGTTTGTCCGGCGTCCTTGCTGGTTGAGTTGGCAAGGTGGCTTTGATTTCGTCTACAGACTTGACCAAGGATAATAGCATGGCTTCAAGTACTTCTAGATGTTGTTGATCAGTCGGTCCTTCAGGATCGTCGCCGGCCATAAAGACTGTCCGTACGTGGGTAGACATGGAAGGGACCGTAGAAGAGGTGCTCTCCGTGTCGTATTCTTGTACAGAGAAATCATCGAGGAATGTCGGAATGTCATCTTCCTCAGACTCGGAAGGGGTGCTACCCCCCTGTGCAGGAAGCTACATCATCTTGGCGATGGCGGTCGCCCTCAAGGAAGTCAAAGTTTGTTGCATAATTTTGGGGAATCTCTACCCCCTGTGTATGCTCTTGGTACACCGGGTTGTCGCATATATTGAGGGGACTGCTACCTCCAGCTTCATCTACTCCCAAGGAGGCCGAAGGTGCTGGAAACTTCTTTTTGGATCGAGTGCCTAAATAGACACCCCCTGTGTCTGTCAGCGGCAACCCTCCAGATGAGAGTTTCCTTGCAGTGATGGCTGAGATTGCCGGGCTAGAAGAGCCTGTCTTCTTTCCCCCTTGCCGGGAGGAACCTTCCGAGTTAAATTACATGAGGCAAAAGGAAACTCCTCGTCTCCAAAAATTTGCACCTGTTTCTCGAGTTGTTGTCGGACAGATGCTGGCTGCTGCAGTCGTTGGAAAACGGACTGTCGATCTTTAGGTGCTGCCGACTTGTCACAGCAGCAGTTGATGATAACTTGGGTGCAACGATGTCCCAAGAGGGACTCATCGCATGCTAAGGTTGTCTCTTTGCGTTTGTGAGTAATCACCTCACACAAGTCGATAGCAGGCTGATCTACCTTCGCATCAAACTTGTGGACTCGGGTATCCCGAGCACACAGGTGCATAGGTATCATGTTTGGTCCCTGATCCGAGGCTAGTAAAAGTACTTGCTCTCGATCATTGGAGGGAGACTTTAAAGACCCACCCTGTCCGTTAGCCCTGGGGGACTTGTCACGACCTGCATCCGCTTTTTCGGATACGAGACGTGTCCAAGCCAGCCTACGCCGCAGAGTCGACGGTAGAACGCTGTCAAGCCCGCAAGAAATAAATGCTCACAATAAACTTTATTGCTCATTCACATTTCTAAATTTGATTACAACATTTACAATATTTATAATTAAAAAAATACAAAGTTCTCACAATTAATGAAAATGATACAACTGCTATCTATTTCTAGGTTTCTGCCTGCAAGTAAAACGATATCTCCCAAAGCTAAGTGAAGCCACAGCTAACCTGAAAATGTTGGTTTTCAGTTAGGAATGGAACGAGTACAATCTCACAACAGATTCAATAAATAATAAAATCCATAAATTTGTAAATAATAGTGAAATACACGACGAAAAGACAAGTATAGAATCATGGCAGAAACTGAGCATAGGGAACAAGGCAAGTGAGTACTAAAAACAGAGAAGACCTATAGCCAGCAATATATACTGTAGAACCAGATACTGTACCTATCTAGTGAGTTGAAATACTACTTCGACATGTAAACGGCTAAGGGTAAATCCGGCACCCCGCACATGAAATGTGCGACTGCTATTAGGCACGAATAAGATCTGGCACACCACACGTGAAGTGTATGACTGCTACTAGGCACGAATAATTTGGGTTTGTTTACATGTCTAGAGTATTTTCCCATCCGACTAGTACTCATGGATCCAAACAGGTAACGAACACGTAATAGATTGGTCACAAACATGTAAAGAATCCATAACTACTATCTCGTGTAACATCGTGTCAAGAACCAATAAAATATCAGTGTAAAATACTACTACGTACATGATTCATAGAGATAATCAAATATAAAAACTATCAGAGATGTACTCGCCTGAGGTCCTGTGCTGATGAAACCGATAATACTATACCACTCAATGAGCTACAATCAGTCAACACATACAGAAGTCTTCGGATATTGAAATAAACATTACCAATGTTTTTAGAATAGTCAAATTAGCTAGAATTGACTGTCCTTAAGTCCAATTCTGGACACATAGGCAAAACGATAATTTCGGATCAAAACGGAGTCCGCCGTTGGACCCGCTTTGCACCGAAAAGCGTACCAAAGTCTATGGTCTCTAAAGTCGTCAAACTATATGTCTACAGGTCCGATTTTCTGATACGAACCCAACCGTATGTCCAAAGTTAGATTCCTGCAGGTCGTGCACAAAATCGCCCGTTGAGTCGGATCATGGGGCCCACAAAACGGCGATCGGGTCAACTGTCTCAGAATCAAACCAAACTTGGCATATAGGACCAGAAAAATGATACAGTCCTGTTGGCGCAAGTTTCGTCTTGATCTGACGAACATGCACAAAGTAATTAAAATTTTTGTACAGAGGCTGATACGGTAAATTTTGACGGATACGCATCAAATTCGTCGCGCACATGCAACCAATTTGAATTCCGTCAAAGTCCACACGTCCACGAAGCCATTATGTACCTTCGATATTTTCGGTTCGCGACCACGTCGCCCGAATTGGCGGGACGCGCGTCGTATCGAAGGAATTTTCTAAATTTCTAATGTTTTAAAGACAGTTTTTCCTCTAACTTTAACATTGAATAACTTCATGCATACCAATTGAAAATAAGAACTACCAGCTGCGTTTTAATCTCGTTTAGGTTATCTTCAAGTAAAAGGGGTACCTCACTGTTACTCTAAACAGGGTGTTCCCCTGTACTGGTGCAGTTTGCAGCGCTGTTGCCGCCTCGCCGCCGCGCCTGGCCGGTCGGAGGTCACCTGCGACGGCGCGTGCACTCGCGCACGAGGTGCCGGGACATAGCTGCTCGAATTAGGATTGGCTTAGGGTGTCAGCCCCTGTTTTTCAAATTTGGTTTAATTAGTGTTAATTAGATGTTAATGACCTATTTAGCTTTAAAATAATTTATTATAATTATTGGGAATTTTTCTAGAATTTTAAAATGATTTTAAATGAGTTTTAATTACTAAAAATGTAAGTTTACAATTTTACAAAATGTTTTAATTGAGTTTTGCAATTATTTAGATTGTTTAAATACTGCTTGCAATTTTCTAAATGTTCTATGCAAATTTAATTTGCATATAAACAGAGCGGGAGGGGATTTGCAAATTCATTTTTGTATTAGACAGTGGGAAGGACCTAACTGTAATTACCTAAAACCTAGGGGCCTTACTGTAAATTACAATCACCCCCCCGACTTTCTCTCTCCTCTCTCACCTGCCCCCGACGACCGACGACCGCCACCGCGACACCGACCTAGACCCTCTTCTCACCGCCCTACCCTCTCTATAAATAACCCCAGACCCAAACCCTAACCCTAGTCTATTCTCCGACCACCACAGCCCCATCTTCACCCCAATTTACCTCACCGAAACCCTAACTCCGACGACCCCTAGCACAACCTCCACAGCCACCTTCACCGCCATCGACCACCACCGAAGTATTCGTCGGAGCAAGGCGAGTGCAGCGCCACCCCAGCGCCGCGACCACAACGCCCCTAGCCGCCGGAAGCCCCCTCGACTTCAAACCCCAACGCCGGACACGAAGGTAACAACCCTAAAACTGTGTCGTGCGTGTCCCAAACTCACGTATGATGTTCGCCTGGACACGTGGAACCTAACAGTAGGGTTGGACACGCGTTAGCAGTGTCGTACGTGTCGTGCTGGGCGCGGACACACGACACTGGGTCAGATCTCATTGCTCGTATCCTTAACAGTCTGGACACGAAGCCGAACTGTTACGTAGGTTAATGGGTTAACGGGTTTAAAATGTGCTATTGGGTTCAGAAACCCATTAACTTAAACCATCATAAATATAACCCTAACCCATTCCCTAACAACTGACTCGGGCTGACCCCCTGGCCAGCCCGACTGCGCTAAACCCCCCCCCCTTTGCTCCTGACCGAGTTTGAGCCCCCCTTTTTCCTTTTCTTTTCTTTTCTTTTCTTTTGTTTTAGTTTTATTATTATATATATGTATATATGTATATATGTATTTATATACATATGTATATTTATGTATATGTATTTGTATATATATATATTATTATATATACTATTATATATATATATATATATATATATAGATATATATATATATATATATATATATATATATATATATATATACTGTATTTATGTATATATATAATTTATATTTAGTATTTTATATATATATGTATATATATACATAAATACAGTATATATATATATATATATATATATATATATATATATATATATATATATATATATATATATATATATATATATATATATATTATATATATAAAAAAAAATATATATATAAAAATATATAATATATATATATATATATATATATATATATATATATTATATATATATATATATATATATATATATATATATATATATATATATATATATATATATATATAAATTCCTATATATTTATGTGTATATATATAATTGTGTTTGTTGTATAATTATGTATATTTTCAAATACAAATTTTAGTGCTAAATATTATCATGTAAAATTTCACAAGTTATTTTATTATATAACTTTGGGACTTGTATATTTTACCACTTCAAAATATATTATTTATATTTAAATTCCTATACTTTATTAATCATGGCAAATTGATGTCCAAAATCTAGCATGGGTTTTTGGGCCCAATTGTGTCTAATACATTCAGAGTCTGTACATGTCATATTGGACTTGATTCATGGCTTTGGGTCCTGTATCTGGACTTCGGTTCAATTTCGAATACATAGACAAAATAGTAAATAATTAATTATTTATTTTCTAGAAATTATTACTTGCTGTTTTTAAATTTTTATATATAGTTTAATTGCTGTAAAAATCTGGAAAAAATTGTATTTGAATACTATGTTAATTTAACTAATTTATTATAATTTTTCCAGCATTTAATAAGTGCTTTTGGTATTTTATAAAAATGGGAAAACAGAACTCATTTTCAGGATACATATGTTTGCTGATTTTTAATAAATATTTATGAAGGTTTATAAATTCCAGAAAAAATAGTATAAATTTCTATAATTAACAAGGATCATTTTGGTACTTTATTTTATGTAAAATTGAGCTATTTGTCTATCTCAAAAATTATTGGAACATAGTGTACAGTTTGATTAATTTATTGAATAATTACGACTTGCAGTATTTTGTGTTGTTTTGAGTTATAGTCGTATTGAACCTCACCCCACACTAGTGTAAAGACCCTAGAAAGTTAGTTTGGGTATTGTGTCACCCCACATTGGTCTCCTATGCTAAAGTCACCATTTGGCTAGGTGTCCAGTCAGAAAGTCGTGTTGCACCACTAGTGTCTTAGTGTTTAACTTAGTATAAAAACTAAGTTTATGTGTTATTTCTACAGTGACGAGTCACCAGGCTTCTATAACATTTCTATCACTACTTTGCTTTGCTAAAGACAAGTACTTCTACAAACTTTATATACTGCTATAACAATAACTGTGAATTCCAACCATGTTAAATGCTGATCCTTAGGGTAGCAAGTTAAAACTTCACATGTTGTATTACTTTCAGTCTCTACCATGCTTAGAACAGTTTTCATATCTCTCACATGTTTAAACAACGGGTTAAGGAAAAACTGTTAGTAGTGTACGTGATCATCCCTCCTTCTCCGTATGTATTTACCGAGCACTGTTACATTCTATATGTAACTTTGTCGTATGTCTGATCCCGCATTTGTGTATGGACTTACACTGATGCCGTTAAGGGTATGTATGTACACTTCAAAAAATTGATATGTACCACTGTACATCCTGATTACCTATTGACTGATCACTCACCTACTACAGTTTTAAACTTTAAAACAAATACTTATTGCCATGACGGAATATATCTAAAACTGGATAAACAAGATATGTCATTTTATTTCTTTCCATCACATGATCAGTATTATATGTTTGTTAGATTCAGTACTTGCTCCCGTCCTGACAGGATAATGTTGTAGGTATACTTAATGATGAGGAGTTGCTTTGTGATTCATATTATAGAGTTACTGCCGAGGACCAGGCTTTGTCTTACGAGGATGTACCTGCAGGAAAACTCGTCTAGTTGTCTATTTACTTTGGACTTTTGAGAGTAGTCATGTATTAGACTATGTATTTTGTGACTGGATCTGTATCCAGCTTTACATTTTGGACTTGTACTTGGATCTTATTGATATACGAGACTGTTTTACTTAACAAAAAGCCTTTACAACTTCAAGAAAAGAAAACGAGAAAAAGTACAAAAGTACAAATTTGATTCTGGGAATGTATTGCTATGGAAGTCTGATTCACAAATGATCACTTTGTTCCTTGGACCACACAACGATGTTGAAGAAACTTGCTGTCTTGAGGAAGAAGGAAGAACAACTGAAGAACGGAGACCTTAGAAAAGTATCGACAAAGTTGGCACTGATGGCACAAGTCGAATGCTTTCCTGCTCTACTTCACTTTGTTCTTGAGAAGAAGAAGTAAAAGAGAACACTCGGGAATTATAACAATTCTTTTGATTCTCTCCGTCCGATCCTGTTCCTTTGCTGTCAAAATTATTGCCTATTTATAGGTTTAAGTCTTCCGAGAAATAAGCAGCAAAATAAGGCTATTACGCATATTACGCATGCAACTGCCATACACGATCTCATTTAGAGCTTTACGCAAGTGCCATGTGTCCCACATACTGCTAACTGCTCGGTTCAACACAATGCAAATATTTTGGAAGCTTTACGCAGACAATGCCACGTAGCCCACATATATACAACTGCTCAGCACGATCATATTCAGAGTCTTACGCAGGCGCCATGTGTCCCACGTACTGTAAAAACATAATCTCGTATGCGTGTATCCTGCCACGTACCCTATAATTATGGTAATTTACGTACAGAAGAAAAAAATGATTAAACTCAATTAATGCTCCCCTGCGTATAGTGGCTAATCAGCCTTGGGTATTAAAATAACCCAAATAAACTAATACGCGTATACTTAAGAGTGGCTAATATAGCCTTAAGCATTTAATTAGCTTAAATAGACTCTTGCGTATAGGGAAAATAATTGAGCGTAATACTTCTCCTCTGTTAGTACACTAACCAATGAATATTGAGTTACGTGAGATGTCTTTTCGTAAACAGTGAAAACCATCATTATAGCCGTCTGCGTATCTCAATAAATCTCAGCTGCGTAAAGCTTTTATGTATAAAATAGCATTTCCTCGATTCCAATATGTCTCCCCGACTTCTGTGCCATTAAATGTCAGAGGAAAGAATAATGTTTGTCAGATCCCATATCTCTGCATTAAATATAGAGATAACAGCTTGTTCCATTGCGTAAAGCAAACAAGACAGCTGTCAACTGCGTAATGCCCAACAATTGAAGTCTGCGTAGAGACTAATTTGTCTTGTAGTGCTGCGTAAAACCCAGTCTTCATTTGTCTTGCGTAAAGTGTCTTCTGCGTAAAGCTAATTGTTTTATTCTTATTGCTTCTACAAAACCCCCTTCAAAGTTTTCAAATATACTTTAAAATATTTGATATACTTTAAAATATTTGAAATACTTTGAATAGAAGCATAAAGAACGGGATATCCAACCGTCATTAGCCAGATTTTTCGAAATACATTTCTATAAATAAGCCTCTATTTCATCAAAGAAGAACTTTACTTTTATCTCTTCTCAAATTTTCAAAAACCCTTTCATCTTCTCCTTCTCAAAAATTCTCCCTAATGGCTCCAAAAAGCAAGACTGTCGCCGGTAAAGGAAGAAGAAGGCAACTGCAGCACCGCCGACTGATCACGTCGAGACGACCACTCTGCAATCGGAAGAAACTCCAGAGATTCTCCCAATTGTGGCTCATCCTATAAGAGGTAGGAATTTCTTCGACTCTTGATCATCATTGGGGACGAATCTTTGATCAGAGTGTAATCAATGAGGATGACGAGGATAACAATGGACAAATTAAGAACTTAACCATCATAAACCCTGAAACTCTCGCCCACGCTGTGCGTGTTAGCGTAGAGATTTGGGAAAATAATGATGCCCACGTGTATACGTGTCAGCATACAAAAATATCAACACAATACGCCCACGTGTATACGTGTCAGCGTAAAGTGTTTATTCATCAAATACGCACACATAAAAATGTGTAAGCGTATAGCCTTTATGCGCAGATATAAAGACTATTTAATGTGAATTAATTCAGTAATTTGCATAAAGCAAAAAATGAAAACTTGAATCTTTATGCACAAACTTGCGTATGACCATCTGTATAGATATCTGCGTAAGGCTGTCTGCGTAGACATTGTGTAAAGTCATCTGCGTAGAGTAGTCCATTTAACCATCTGTGTAAGAGATTTTGGCTATTTGACTTAACTTTACCATTTCTTTTTCTTTGCAGTCAATTTACAAATTCATCCATTGGCAGAAATATTTGGTTCTCCTTGTGGAATTATGGGCTCCAATTATCTGGAAGATTTATCTCATGTTAACTTCCCACAGACCAATCCAATTTATCCTGAAGAAAGGAGTAATTTGATCTCATCACAAGGGGAGAGGATGTTGTTATCTTTGATGAATGGGGAAATATTGATGTCTTTAACTTTAAAGCAATATTTAAAGCCCTCATTTTTATTTGGAGATGCAATTGATAATGAATCCCAAACAAACCCAAAGAAGGAGTCGTGGGTATTCAAATTTGAAAATACGGCAATGTACCTCCCCGAAATGAATAGGGATTATCCGATTGCTGCCTTTTTTCATGCTACACATCCTAGAAGGATGGCATGGAATCTGACTCCTTATACAAACGGAAAACCTGGCAAGATAGTATTCAGAAGAGAACAGGCTAACTGTATGGGATACTTCACCAGTACTAGTTATGGAGGTGTGGTCCCGTTCCAAGGGTTAATGCCTGGAGAAAATCCCAGTGAAGACTCTTCCTTGATCCAACCGGTCCAAATAAAAATGAACATAAACCGGTTTATGAACAAAGGAGTATTATATCCTTCAGGGAATCCTAGACTCCAAGGATGGATGAATCCTCAGAATAAAATTGGATCATGTTGACAGCCTGGGTGTTGAAGTATTTTAAATCAGAGCTGCAGACCATTGGACTATATAATGCAGTTACTGCTACTAGTCAAGGAATCCATATAAATCATAATTTATTCCTGGCTCTGATGGAACTGTACATCAATTCCACTGGTACCATTTCAACTCCAATTGGTGAGATGGGGTTTGCACTCCATGAAATGGAATATATTTCAAGATTACCAATGGGAGAACTCCCTTATGAAGAGTATACCCCTACCAACCAAGAATTGGCAGAGATTCAGAAGCAGAATCCTCAGTTGGTTGACGTATATCAAGAATTAATGTGTCACTATCTGACTTGTACTACCATGTATGAAAGTCCTTCAAATTTGGCCTACGTCAATAAATGGACAACATATTTATTCTATCACAAGAATAGACTTCTCAAAGAAGACGGAGAAAGGTTCCAAGAGAACAAGTCTCAAATTGTCAATCTCATGACCACAATGCCTGGGGATGTAATAGTTGCTTTGATGAATCAACACAAGATCCCGGACAGATATCTATCATCAAAAACTGGTGACTTTCCAGCAGGGATAGAAACCCTCAGTTATCTTCGTCATAGCAGAAAGCACATCTCGAAAGAGGCCCTACTAGCTGGCTACTTATCCTTGTGGCTACGCAAATGGATTGTTCCTGGATCTACTTCTATAGATAGAATCCATCGAGACATATTATGGCCAGCAGTACGTCTAGTTTTCAGGGCTAAATTGAGTCTGCTTCCAGCTATGGTGTGTCGGCTTCAATCTGGTTTAAGGAGTTTCAGTGATGAATTAGTTCTAGGAGCTAAGCTCGTAGCAAATTTCCCAGAGTGGAGCTACCCTTCCTGTTTTTGATGGGTTGGTTATTACTTCATAATAACCGTTTGATGTCTCCAGGCCCGGAAGATCCATCAGGGTTATTTCTTCTGAAATATAACAAAGCTTCATGGAAGATGACCTCTGTTGCTGACACTCGAGCATCGTTAAATTACTCCCATGGTTGGAGTTTTTTCTGCACCCCACCCTCAGTTCCATCAAACCTTCTGGGTATACGTCTTGAAGATGGAGGTCAAGATAGAACATCACTCCCTCGACCGGCATTTAAATGGCTTTTATACATCAGACCATCTCATTTGATGTACAGGAATGGTGAACGCTGTATATTCGAACCTTATCTGCCAAGTAGATTTGCAAGGCAGTTTGGATATGACCAGCTTCATGTTGGAAATGCTTCAACAGTCTTCAATAGTTACGGGAAGTTAGTTGATGGAGCCAGGGTTTGGCGATATTTTAGTACTGGATGTACAGGAGCCCAATTCTATATACCAACTACTTCCATTACTACTGAATTGAAAATACTACGATCATACACAATCTTCTATTCTTCTATCCGTTCTTTTTCCCACGGATATGATTTAAGAAGAAGTCTCCGAATCAGAAAAGAAGGAGATCCAGAAGAAGTTGTTCGAGTACCAGAAGATGCCCCAATAAATGATGCTGTTCCAGATGAATTTCTGGAAGTTATTGTCACAGATAAAGAAGAAGCTCCCGTACTTACTGCTAAAGGTGGGAAGAAACGGGGATTATCTTTGACAATCAGTTCCCCAAAGAAAAAGAGGAGAGCAATAAAAAGACCGCTTCTCCTGGATGAGCCAGAATTTGAAGAGGAAGTTTCTAATGTCAATCTTCCATCAACTATAGATCCTGAGGTAGGATCTTCATCTGCAGTTGCACCACAAGTTCAATATCTGGGATCCACCACTGATACTCATGCACAAATTGCAAGTGAACCAGCTATTCCTCCACAAATAACTGTTTCTCAGCCGATAACTGTTACTACCACAGTTTCAGAAATTACTCCAAATATAGAGTCTTCTACAGCTCTTCTTGAAGAAAATGTAGAGTCTTTCACAGCTCCTTTTGAAGAAGGTTCTTTTGTAGCTCCAAGGACCATTACTGAAGTCATTGAGTGGGATACTCCTACTGAGAATGAACCCATTCCTTCTGATGAACCAGCTTTAGATTTGGGTGAGGATGATTGGGAGGATATGGACTCTGATGATGACTTTTTATCAGGTCCAAATCTTTCTTTTATATAAAATAGATTTTATTCATATGATCAGATATATAACTATTTTATTTATTATTTTCTTTACAGGGACAAGTTCTATACTCAAGAAAATCATTTCTCCTGTCGAGGAAAGCCCCTCTTCAGAAGATTACTCCTCCTGTTAAACCACATGTAAAAGAAGTGGATGATTCAGATGAGGAAGATTCTGAAACTGAAAAATCAATTGAAAAATCTTCTGAAGAAGTTCCTGCGGAACCATCTTCTATTGTTCTTAAGAAAGACTCGGCTTGTCGTTATGAACCTAACAGAACAATCAGTTACAGATGTTGCAGCTCTGAATGTCATAAACGAAATGGAGGATACTCCAGTTAATATTGAAGAATCAGCAACTGAGATGTCGTAGTTACAGCTGCTGAAATTGAAGCCACAACAGGAACACTTTCTACTGATATAACATCAGTTCCTGTAGAAATAGTGTCTGAACTAGCTCCTGTCATTGAAGTGAGCCTCCCTCTTGCTTTAATTCAAACATCAGCTCCAGAGATAGCTGTAGAAGTTACAAACATAGCTACTACAAATCTGATGATTGAAACTTCTATCTCAGCAACTACAACTCAGACTGCTCCAATAATACAAGCTTTTACTGCAGAAGCTACTACAGTAGCAACTTCGAGCTTTTCTTTGCCAATGACAACAAGTGTAGCTACTCCAAGCTCAATCAATGATATGAATTTTTTAGCCCAAGTTCATACTGATACCTTCTACACTACCTTGATAACTTTGACAAAAATGATTTTGAGGGGGAGCTATCAGTATAAAGATTTGAAGGCCACAATCACCCCGGTTATTGGAAATGTTGCCATATTCCATAGTACCGAGAAAGCCACAACGTTGCAAGCCATAGTTGAAAGTCTTGAACAACCTTTACAAGAATATGAAGAAATTTATCATGGCACTATAGAGAGTTTTATTCAAACCGAATATGACACTCTAACTGCTGAACACACAGCTCGAGAATTATCATTTCAAGAAGCTCTCCAGGAGTATAATGCTAAAGTTGCACAAGAAACAGCTTTTCTTTATGGAAGCAAACCTCTGTTAGAACAGCACCGAGTCACTTATGAAAAATCACATGTACGGCTTATGGAACAGGAAGACAAAATTCGTGAGGCTGAAGCTGTATTGGCTCGTTTGAAAGAGGAACGAGAACAAATAATTACTGAACGAAATAAATCTTTGGCCAAGGTTCTGTCTTGGAAGAACAGATTTGTGGTTCGGAAAGTACCCTCAAAATTCTGAACGATGCAAAAGAAGGGTTAGTTATGAGTTTTACGGAGCTTTCTCGTAAATATTCTGAAGAATCAAAGCGCCAAATTGCTTCTCAAAATGCACCCATCATTCGAGAAAGAAGAATAGCAGAACTGAGAAAAATGATCGAGGACATGATCACTCCTCCTTTGTAAAATTTTGTAAAAGAATTTCTTTCTTTCTAAACTTTTCTTCCATGCTGATGTGATATGTCAATCATATGAATAACACATTTTGGATTTTTTTTTTTTTTTGACTCTATCAAAATAATAGAGGTAGGACAATTATCAGAGGTATTATGGACGTGATAAGCCTTCACAAATAAATTGTATCCATCCAAAGATAGCTAATCTTACTCCTTGTAGGGTATACAATACTGTCAGAGGTAAATATGGACGTAACAGATTGGATTAACCCGTAATAGGTAGATAAGTATCTATGGACGTGATGGATAGCAAATTTAACATCAGCTGGTGAGAGAAAAGAATTTAAAAATAAAAAAAAAACTCTTCTAAACAAATTTCTTTCAAAACTTTAAGTCAACCTGCCATAAATAGTTTTTAGAGAAAAGGCCTAGCATTTATTTCGGCAACTTATTTTCTAATAAATGGATGAACTTGTAATCAATGGATGAACCCGATGAATTTGTAATTAATGAATGAACCTGTCGGTTCGAGAAGACAGATTGTTTCAAATTCCAAAACCATCCATTTAACATTCATCCATAAATAACTCTTTACTATAAATAGTTTAGAGTTTTCTTATAAAGCATCATTCTCTCTTTCTTTCTTTCTTTATTCAAAGAAACAAAAATGTCTTCCAGGACGTGCCACAGAAAACTGAAGCCTCTGAGAGAGCAATTGAGAAGGCGGTTGAGACAACCCCCATGGAGCCGCCTCCGCACAAAAAAAAAATGGGCGAAGGATCTTCTGCATTAAAGTCGGGCGAAGGATCCTCTGCATCAGAGCCACCTAAGGATTCTTGACTTCTTGATGGGACCTGGGAAAACGCCTGAGGAGGAGGCTAAAGGATAGCTGCCTGTAAACTCCTGCTAAGTTCAAGCACAGAGACTTCAACTCCTTTGCTGACTACGTCTGTTGGAAGGAAGGACTTGGCCCTGCATTAAAGCCGGGCGAAGGATCCTCTGCATCAGAGCCACCTAAGGATATCTTTGACTTCTTGATGGGACCGGGAAACGCCTGAGGAGGAGGCTAAGAGGATAGCTGCCTGTAACTCCTGCTAAGTTCAAGCACAGATGACTTCAACTCCTTTGCTGACTACGTCTGTTGGAAGGAAGGACTTGGCCCTCGTCCTAAGCTTGATAGGGATGACAGTAATCTCCCTTAGTATCATGTAATATCGTCTTTGATGAATAAAAAGGAATTTTATTTATAAACTGTCTGTCCATTCCCCAATAAATCTCTGTACATCTATACATAGTACTTCTTGAGAATTTGCCATTAATAGGCAACATGAGTAAATCACCATTAGGCTGCGACAATCGATAAGCGCCATTAGAAAACACGTCTCGATTACATAAGGACCTTCCATTTAGCTTGGAATTTTCCTTTACTTTTATGAGTCATAACCATAGGTCTTCGGACAGCTAGAACCAACTCGCCAACTTTAAATATTCTTCTTTGACTTACGATTAAAAGCCCGAGAAATACGTGCTTGATATAATTCAATATGTTGTTGCGCCTGAAGACGCTTTTCATCCAAACCTTCAAGTTCTTGAAGCCGCAATCGGTCATTGTTCTCTGAAGTTAACTCATTGGCAATAGCTATTCTAAGAGATGGGATCTGAATTTCCAAGGGAAGAACAGCTTCACATCCATAAACCAACGAAATGGCGTAAAACCAGTCGGATTTCGGACCGTTGTACGATATGCCCACAAACATTCTCCAAGTTTCTCATTCCAATCACGTTTATTGGAAGAACAAACTTTTTGAGAAGTTTGATAATCGTTTATTAAAAGCCTCAGCTAAACCATTAGCAGCTGGGTTATAAGCTGTAGAAGCCAGATTCTGAATTCGATTCTTTTCACAGAATTTATAAAATGAATGGCTAGCAAATTGTGGCCCATTATGGATTATCCTTCGGGGAATCCCAAAACGATAACACATGATGTTTAATAAAACTAATAACTTGGAAGTCTTCACCTCAATCAAAGGAATTGCTTCCGCCCTTTTAGAAAAGTAATCAGTTATAGCAAGAATGAACCGATGTTCTTTAACAGAAGGGGGGTTGATAGGGCCAATTATATCCATGCCCCAAGCTTCAAATGGCCATGAGGCTGCCGTGGGATGAAGAAATTCAGAAGGTTGATGTATAAGTCTGCATGAATTTGACAGGCTTTACACCTCTTTGCATAATCTATAGCATCTGCTATCATTGTAGGCCAGTAATACCCCATTCTACGAATGCGGTCCTGTAATTTTGGACCAGGTTGATGTGCACCACATACTCCATCATGAGCTTCACGGAGTGTTTTTTGCTTCATTTTCGGAAAGACATCGTAACAAAGCCCGTCATAAGAACGACGATATAGCATATTCATAGAATGTCATAATAGAATCGGAATGATCGTCGCTTGACTGATGCCGCTTCTTTAGGATCTTCAGGTAGAATTCCATAGACATCATCTATGAATGGACTTCCTCCTCTCTTTGTTGAGGAGTTAATTCTGAAGCATAACTATGTTCGATATGTAAGTTATTTTTAATACAGAATAAATCCCATCTAACAAAATTATGAATTTTGTCTTCTGATTGGAAATGCTAGATCTGCTGCTAAACTAGCAAGGGCATCAGCTTCTAAATTTGAGAGCGTGGCACGAATTCTATGAAGAATCCTTTGAACAATATAGCTAGTTCAATCACTACCTGATGGTAAGGAATTAAGTCGGGATCCTGACTTCATAAGTTCCTCTGACCTGATTGATGATTAGCTGAGAATCTCCATAAGCTTCTAAGAACTCAATGTCTAGTTCTTTTGCTATTTGAAGACCAATTAACAAAGCATTGTACTCAGCTACATTATTTGAACAAGGTCATTGAGTGAATAGGCACGGTATATAACTAATTTATCAGGAGAAACCAAGACTACTCCCACTCCAGAGACAATATTGCCCTTGTAGCTAATCGAGAATTAAGAATACTTGGTTTCTTCATTAACACTCGAATAGGATTTATCCTAGAAATAACATGAATAGTTTGTCCTGTTACATAATGTCGTGTCTTTTGAATGGAAAAGACCAATGCCAGACATTCCTTTCTACTGGAGTATACCTATGTTCAGCTCCGATCATCATTCGACTAAGATAATAAATTGCCTGTTCATGACCCATATCACTTTTTTGTGTAAGAAGAGCACCAAGAGAGTGATCCATTGCCCGAACATAAAGCAAGAATGGCTTTCCCATTATTGGAGGGACCAGAACAGGTGGATTTTGAGATACTGCTTAATGTCATTGAATGCTTTTTGACAAACTTCATCCCAAACAAATGATACACCTTTCTTCATTAAACGGAAAAAGGCTGACATCTTCCAGAAAGATTTGAAATAAATCTTCTGATGTAAGCAATACGACCCTGAAAGCCACGGAGTTCTTTCAGATTTCGTGGAGGACGCATTTCATGATGCCTTGATTTTATCTGGATCCACATGAATGCCTTCAGAAGTGATCACAAAAACCCCAGAAACTTGCCACTAGAAATCCCTAAGAAAGACTTAGTAGGGTTCATTTTCAACTGATGTGACGCATCAAGTCAAACACTGTCTTCAAGTCTGAATATGATCAGCTTTTGATCGACTTTTAACAGCAATGTCGTCTACATAACATTCTACTGTCTTCCGTAGATGTTTCTGAAAAATGTTGCTCATAGCTCGTTGATATGTAGCTCCGGCATTCTTCAAACCAAAGGGCATAACTGTATAACAATATACCCCTAAAGGAGTACGAAAAGCAGTATGTCTTTCATCTTCAGGATGCATCTTTATTTGATTATATCCTGAAAATCCATCCATGAAAGACATGCGTTCAAAACACAATATTATCCACCATAACATCTGTGATCGGAAGAGGAAATTCATCTTTTGGACAGGCTGTATTAAGATCTCGAAAATCTATACAAACTCTGACTTTACCGTTCTTTTTCATGACTGGTACTATGTTAGCTACCCAATCAGGATGTGTTCTTCACGAACAAAGCCGCAAGTAATCAGCTTTTTACTTCTGCTTCAATCGCATCCATCATGTCTGGTCGAAAACGCCTTTGCTGTTGCTTTACGGCTTAGCATTAGGAAATATATTGAGTTTTGGTACTATTTTGGGGATCCAGACCCGGCATATCCTCATAGCTCCAGGCAAATATATCAATATATTCTTTTATCAATGTTATTAAGACTCTCTTTCATCTTTAGAAGATTCTTGCTAATGAATATTGGCTTAGAAATATTTTCATCACCTACATCTATTTGATAACTTCGTCA
Organism: Iris pallida; assembly: GCA_029216955.1. Classification (NCBI taxonomy): domain Eukaryota; kingdom Viridiplantae; phylum Streptophyta; class Magnoliopsida; order Asparagales; family Iridaceae; genus Iris; species Iris pallida. The sequence continues at coordinate 2,679,200 of JANAVB010020198.1, read as the reverse complement.
TCCGTAGGAGGTTGTCGTTGTTCAAACCGCAATTCCCATTGATTATCCATCTGCTGAACCCAAGGATCATTTTCAAATGACTCAGACTCATCATCAGTTTGAACCATATTAACAGAGAAGATTTGTTCAGCTT
>JANAVB010020198.1:2671086-2679054 GCA_029216955.1 Iris pallida | reverse complement strand
GCTTGATAGGGATGACAGTAATCTCCCTTAGTATCATGTAATATCGTCTTTGATGAGAAAAAGGAATTTTATTTATAAACTGTCTGTCCATTCCCCAATAAATCTCTGTACATCTATACATAGTACTTCTTGAGAAATTTCCATTATAGGCAACATGAGTAAATCACCATTAGGCTTCGACAATCGATAAGCGCCATTAAACACAGTCTCGATTACATAAGGACCTTCCCTTTAGCTTGGAATTTTCCTTTACTTTGATGGTCATAACCTAGGTCTTCGGACAGCTAGAACCAACTCGCCAACTTTAAATATTCTTTCTTGACTTTACGATAAAGCCCGAGAAATACGTGCTGATATAATTCAATATGTTGTTGCGCCTGAAGACGCTTTTCATCCAAACCTTCAAGTCTTGAAGCCGCAATCGGTCATTGTTCTCTGAAGTTAACTCATTGGCATAGCTATTCGAAGATGGATCTGAATTTCCAAGGGAAGAACAGCTTCACATCCATAAACCAACGAGAATGGCGTAAAACCAGTCGGATTTCGGACCGTTGTACGATATGCCCACAAACTTCTCCAAGTTTCTCATTCCAATCACGTTTTTTGGAAGAAACAACTTTTGAGAAGTTTGATAATCGTTTTATTAAAAGCCAGCTAAACCATTAGCAGTGGGTTATAAGCTGTAGAAGCCAGATTCTGAATTCGATTCTTTTCACAGAATTTATAAAATGAATGGCTAGCAAATTGGGCCCATTATCATGGATTATCCTTCGGGGAATCCCACAAACGATAAACACATGATGTTTAATAAAACTAATAACATTGGAAGTCTTCACCTCAATCAAAGGAATTGCTTCCGCCCTTTTAGAAAAGTAATCAGTTATAGCAAAATGAACCGATGTTCTTTAACAGAAGGGGGTTGATAGGGCCAATTATCCATGCCCCAAGCTTCAAATGGCCATGAGCTGCCGTGGGATGAAGAAATTCAGAAGGTTGATGTATAAAGTCTGCATGAATTTGACAGGCTTTACACCTCTTTGCATAATCTATAGCATCTGCTATCATTGTAGGCCAGTAATACCCCATTCTACGAATGCGGTCCTGTAATTTTGGACCAGGTTGATGGCACCACATACTCCATCATGAGCTTCACGGAGTGTTTGTTTAGCTCATTTTCGGAAAGACATCGTAACAAAAGCCGTCATAAGAACGACGATATAGCATATTCATAGAAGTGTCATAATAGAATCGGAATGATCGTCGCTTGACTGATGCCGCTTCTTTAGGATCTTCAGTAGAATTCCATAGACAGCATAGTCTATGAATGGACTTCTCCAATCTCTTTGTTGAGGAGTTAATTCTGAAGCATAACTAGTTCGATATGTAAGTTATTTTTAATACAGAATAAATCCCGATCTAACAAATTATTGAATTTTGTCTTCTGATTGGAACTGCTAGATCTGTGCTAACTAGCAAGGCATCAGCTTCTAAATTTTGAGAGCGTGGCACGAATTCTATGAAGAATCCTTTGAACAATAGAGCTAGTTCAATCACTACCTGATGGTAAGGAATTAAGTCGGGATTCCTGACTTCATAAGTTCCTGACCTGATTGATGATTAGCTGAGAATCTCCATAAGCTTCTAAGAACTCAATGTCTAGTTCTTTTGCTATTTGAAGGACCAATTAACAAAGCATTGTACTCAGCTACATTATTTGAACAAGGTTCATTGAGTGAATAGGCACGGTATATAATAATTTATCAGAGAAACCAAGACTACTCCCACTCCAGAGACAATATTGCCCTTGTAGCTAATCGAGAATTAAGAATACTTGGTTTCTTCATTACACTCGAATAGGATTTATCCTAGAAATAACATGAATAGTTTGTCCTGTTACATAATGTCGTGTCTTTTGAATGGAAAAGACCAATGCCAGACATTCCTTTTCTACTGGAGTATACCTATGTTCAGCTCCGATCATCATTCGACTAAGATAAATGCCTGTTCATGACCCATATCACTTTTTTGTGTAAGAAGAGCACCAAGAGAGTGATCCATTGCCCGAACATAAAGCAAGAATGGCTTTCCCATTATTGGAGGGACCAGAACAGGTGGATTTGTGAGATACTGCTTAATGTCATTGAATGCTTTTTGACAAACTTCATCCCAAACAAATGATACACCTTTCTTCATTAAACGGGAAAAAGGCTGACATCTTCCAGAAAGATTTGAAATAAATCTTCTGATGTAAGCAATACGACCCTGAAAGCCACGGAGTTCTTTCAGATTTCGTGGAGGACGCATTTCATGAATTGCCTTGATTTTATCTGGATCCACATGAATGCCTTCAGAAGTGATCACAAACCCCAGAAACTTGCCACTAGAAATCCCTAAGAAAGACTTAGTAGGGTTCATTTTCAACTGATGTTGACGCATCAAGTCAAACACTGTCTTCAAGTCTTGAATATGATCATCTTTTGATCGACTTTTAACAGCAATGTCGTCTACATAACATTCTACTGTCTTCCGTAGATGTTTCTGAAAAATGTTGCTCATAGCTCGTTGATATGTAGCTCCGGCATTCTTCAAACCAAAGGGCATAACTGTATAACAATATACCCCTAAAGGAGTACGAAAAGCAGTATGTCTTCATCTTCAGGATGCATCTTGATTTGATTATATCCTGAAAATCCATCCATGAAAGACATGCGTTCAAAACCACAAGTATTATCCACCATAACATCTGTGATCGGAAGAGGAAATTCATCTTTTGGACAGGCTGTATTAAGATCTCGAAAATCTATACAAACTCTGACTTTACCGTTCTTTTTCATGACTGGTACTATGTTAGCTACCCAATCAGGATGTTGTTCTTCACGAACAAAGCCGCAAGTAATCAGCTTTTTTACTTCTGCTTCAATCGCATCCATCATGTCTGGTCGAAAACGCCTTTGCTGTTGCTTTACCGGCTTAGCATTAGGAAATATATTGAGTTTGTGAGTAGCTATTTGGGATCCAGACCCGGCATATCCTCATAGCTCCAGGCAAATATATCAATATATTCTTTTATCAATGTTATTAATGACTCTCTTTCATCTTTAGAAAGATTCTTGCTAATGAATATTGGCTTAGAAATATTTTCATCACCTACATCTATTTGAATAACTTCGTCATCCGTAGGAGGTTGTCGTTGTTCAAACCGCAATTCCCATTGATTATCCATCTGCTGAACCCAAGGATCATTTTCAAATGACTCAGACTCATCATCAGTTTTGAACCATATTAACAGAGAAGATTTGTTCAGCTTCATCATACTGATTCTCTTCTGAATCAGAGGATTGTGACGTACTGGAGGAATATTCCTCTTCATCTTCATTATTCACTTTATGTGCATCATATCCTAAACCGCATCGGGTTTTCTGATAAAATGGATCTCCACGTAATGGCATCCGTCTACCTTTTCCCATATTGAGGCCCGGCATAGTTTTCAAATCATATCCCATTTTCTGAATAATCTTTTGAGATTGTTGGCTATATCTGTTAATTCTGATATTTCCTTTATCCTTCTCATCAAGATCATTATTTTGTGTTATGGGAATATTTCTTGCTAAACCGAATTCAATCTGTCGTTTGTAAGTTTTGGTAGAAGGAATCAAGAAATATGATTCTTCCTGCTGTTTATAGGCTACACAAGCTTGAGATGATGATGTAACAGGTAAAGATAGGGTTCACATTTCAGGTATTTCTGAGCATATGGTCCTATATCAATGTTGGGGAAAGAGTTTTCCTTATCAACATATAAGGTTCCTCTGAAAAAGAAGTTAAAAAGCTTTGCATCCATATACTCCAAAAGAAAATCTTCATTAGATTGATAAATACATGCCCAGTATTTACATCATTTACGGACTTCTTTACATTAGACGCTGATGGGCTAACATCTTTCTTAGGCGTAGACTTGCCAAGGTTGATAACCAATGGCTCAGGATCAGTAGGACGGGATGTAGTCCTTTAACTTTGATGATCAAGGCTGGTCATTCATGTCAGTTCGGATTTGACTTGTGACAGGGATCTTCAAAGGCTCTTCAGCTGCGATTTGAATTTTACCTTTAACCTTTATTACCAAAGGTTCATCAATCGTCTGAGACTGGTTCGTCCCTTGACTTTGATTTTCAAAGGTTGGTCTTCTACTGGTACGAACTTCCAGCAGATGATTGATCTTCCAATGAAGATTTGTCTTCAGCAATTTCAGAGATCTCCTTCATATATTCCTCTTTATAGAGTCGTGCATCCATGAAGTAAGCTTCAAAGTTCTTGAAAGGTTCAAATCAGCAAACTCAGTCCTTACGTTCCCCTGTGAGTCTACATACTTGAAGCACTGATGAAGGGTAGAGGGTACTATTATTCTCATGTATCCAAGGTCTTCCCAACAGGATATTGTAAGACACATCGGAGTTAATAACATAGCATGTCACTATTGTCCGGAGATCTCCGATCTGGATCTTCAAACGAGTCTTCCCCAAAGGTTTGCTCCTGCCAGCATTAAAACCAACAATAGTTGTGTTAGTATAAGTTAAATCACTGGTAAAGATTCTCAATGGTCTCAGCATGCTTTGGAGAATAATGCTGATAGAAGATCCCGTATCTATGAGGATTCTGTCCACCTCAGTCATTCCAATATACCCTGTATAATACAAGGGTCTGTCATGACGATTGTGGCCAAGTAACATGTCATCCTGTGTGAAGGTAATGTTTGGAAGAGTTTCCATCACACTATGACATTGAGGACAAGATGGAGGCGTACTATCAGGAGCTTTAAGTTGGGTCAAACAAGAATCTGCTTGGAGCAAAGCCTCGCTCAAAGCTTCCCTACTATCCTTTGAGAGACGAAGTAATTCAAAGATAGAAAGTCTTGCCGGCGTGTTAGCCAGTTGAGCTAGAATGTCAAATTTGTAGGGTTTCATCATCCCCTGACTTTGGTTTGACTTCAGAGGTACATCAAAGCGTACTGCTCGTTGTTTCCCCTTCTCATTTGCTGACGGTTTAGAAGACTTCTGATTAATAGGTATTTGAGAAGAGGTAGGTTGATTTGGAGGTTCAACCGTATCTTCCATTTCCTTAGAAGTTTCTTCATAGTCTTTAAGATATTCTTTTCCGGACCTTGTTCCGGTGAGAACTTCTTCTGCAGACTCAGGAGATACTACTACCATATTGCAGGTTGTAGTTTTCTTTCCCTTTGGTCTTTTCTTATGAGACTTTTTATGCTGACTAGGGATCTCACATCCTAATCCAGTAGTGCTCTTCTGAGATTGCATTTGTAAAGGAAGCCGTATCCCTTCGCCATAATTTAATCCTTCGGCTTTCTGGAAATCATAACCCATCAACTTCATGAGGCGCACTGATTGTTGGCTATAGATATGCATGGGAATAGAACTTTCAGAAGATGCTTCAGTAATATTTGGAGTATCAAAAACAACAATTTGTGACTCCGGCAGTGGTGAAACTTCATCGAGTAGAAGAGCATCAGAAGTGCTTTGAGTCTCAGCAACATGAGTCTTCAACTCAGGAGGTGGTAAAATTCCAAAGGGTGCCTTTTCATATGCAGCAAAGATTTGCTGAGCTCTATATAAAGGCACACTGCACATAGCTGTTTGTTGCTGATGAGTGAGTTTCAATTTGACAGGAGGGGCTAGACTCGGAGGACATATATTAAGACCTCTTAACCTCTCCTCTAAAGGGATACCACCCCATAGATGATCAAGATCATCATAGTCTTCAGATATAACATGAGAGATCATGTTACAAGTAAAAACATTTTTATTTTTCTTGGATTTAGAAGTTTTACTTTCTTTCTCCAAATCAGGTATTAAATCGGGATGTACCCACATGATTTCCCCATTTTTCAAAGTAAGAGGGACTAATCCCTCAACTTGATCTCTGGCTGGTGGAAGATTTACGATCTCCAAAGTAGCTTTAGGGATTGGAATTACTCCATCAGGAATTTGTTGTGGAGGGAAATCTCCAAATTGTATAGAAGTCATGTTCGTTGTGACAGTGTGATCATCATTAGTCAATGAAATGACTTTAGCATTGATCAATTCTTGAATTTTCTTCTTCAAGACATAACATGCTCGAGTGGGATGGTTAATGTATCTATGATAGATACAATACTTGGGATTATCAGTCAAATTGACCTCATCAGGTCGTTTAGGATCTGGGAGCTGGAGTTTGCCACTCTTCATCAGACATTCAAATATACTTGGAATATCGCTTTCATCGAAAGAATATTCTTCTTTTGGTTTCGATGGCTCAACATTAGCTGGTGCAGGTTTGTTTTTGGAAAGGTTTACCACCAGTGTCTCCTTTCCTTTATCTCCTTTTCCACCACCCTTATTGTTATGATTTGGGCCAGCAGATGGCTTCTTTCCTTTATCTTCGGAGGTAAACATAATTCCATTTTCTCGTGCCAATCTGCCGTTATCTTCGGCTGAAGCAGCAGCCATAATAAAAGAAGGCCAATCAGTGAATTGAGTGGGTCCAATAAAGACAGCAATGGTGGGATGCAGGTTCATCTTACATGTATCAATCAACGCTGCATCTGGCATCCCAGGAGGCAATTTTAGAGTCGCTTGTCGAAATCGATCAATAAATGCCCGAGCTTCTTCTTTATCTCTTTGTTTAATTGCTATCAAGGAGGACATGTTCATGTCCATTCCTACTTCGTAAAAGTGAGACAAAAACATTGCTTTGAATTCTTCAAATGATGATATGCAATTATCAGGTAAACTACGATACCAATCATAAGCAATGCCTGTTAGATAACCAATAAAAGCTCTAGTGAGGAGGGCGTCATTTTTTTCTAAATGAATAGTCATCATTTCAAAATGGTTTATGAATTGATTCGGAGAAGTTTTCCCATCAAACAAAACCATGGATGGTGGTTTATATTTGGAAGGAAAGGGAACGTCATTCCAGTGGGGAGGATATGGCTGTTTAATCCCCAATTTTTGGAGATGGGTTTTATGCTTCATACTCTCCAATTCTGCTTTTAATTCTCTTACTTCTTGCAATATACCATTGGATTGGAGAGTAACAGGGAGGATTGGAACTCCCATTTGAGGAAGTGGAGCACTTTCTGGATGAAGAGGTTCAGGAGATGCTGAATCTTGATTAGCAATGGGTTCAGGATTGTTTAGGGGTGTGTCTACCCCCTGTCCATCCTGGTTTGGTGTGACTACTTGAACCGGAGGTGGAACTGTATGCTGAGCTGTTAAAGTTTGCTGCATGTTTTGCATCATAGTCATCAGCTCCTTCATGGTTTGTTCGACTATAATTAGTCTTTGTTCTGTGTTACCGGAAGATTCCGGTTCATCACCTGCAACATAAATTTCTGCCTCTTTTGAACTTACAGATGGACTAGTGTAGAGATTAGAGTCCACACTATCAGTTTCAGAATCAAAATTCTGAGTACCCCCAGCCTCAGAATCTGAAGAGGGCATAATAGATTGACGAATCCTTGATCGAGTATTCTGATAAACACCTTCAAAATTGTCAACGATCCTGTTAAATCTCTGTTGACTTGGAGTCTGAGACGAATTACGTCTCGTTCCTCTTCGTCTAGGTATGTGAGAAGCCATATTAACAGAAGCATATGACAATTCAAAATCACATTCATCATGTTGTTGAGACACATCATAATTTAATCGGTCAAAAACAGACCGCTTTGTATTAGAGCAACAACATTTTATTACAATTTGATGATTTTCGCAGTGATGATCATCATTAGGGAGAGTCATAGGAACATTTCTATCACTACGCTTTTGATTTAACATTTGGCGTAAGTCAACAGTAGGAGAAGGCAGCATCTTCTTCTTCTGATTTGGTGCAGCAAATCTTTGAGCCCCATGAGTATAAAGTGAGTTGCTGATCTCATTGGCGTAAGTGGCTGGATTTTTCTTGGCCTGAATCTGC
>JANAVB010020198.1:2431086-2666086 GCA_029216955.1 Iris pallida | reverse complement strand
ACATGAGGCCTCAATTGGGTGGCACACTAGTGGCATGTGCATAGTTGGTTCGAGTAGATCACAACCACATATTGGGTCGAATGAATTGAGTCAAGGTTGAGGCTCTAGTGGAAGTCGGGAAGTATACCGGTATTATGGATAGCTAGTCCTTATGTCCTGAAAGTCGTACCACAAAAATAGAGTACAAGGGGACGTGTTTGAGTGGGACATGATATATCTAGATGAAGGTAGACTCGTTGAGATCTTGTATATAAAATTTGTTGGAAGGGAACAGCTGGTCTCGTGCTCCGAATATTAATGACACGGCCGGGGACACAAAATGATCTAAATGGAAAGTGGGAGTCCATGGGGCGCCAATTATCATCCTAAATGGAAATCATTCTAATCAATCGGTAATCCTCATATATCCCAAAATTTTGGAAGGCTTACAGTCTACTCACCTTAGAAGCTAGGACATGGTTTAAGAAACAATGAGGTTAGAGGAATTCCAAAGTTCGAATATTGTACCTCGACTCTTGTTAATAAAGAATAAGGCATGGCGTAACGGGATACGGTAGATATAAGTCAAGTCAAGGATCGTTCCTCAATAAATGGAAAACGAGTGTGTACAATGACACACGATCGATAAAATAGAATGATCTACTCGTCTATAGTATACAAGAGTTATCGACGGGGTAACCAACTCTAAGGCACATCACATGAAAAGATTTCTAACAACTGGGTCGTGAATTTCTATTTGTGTCGAGCCTGCCAGACTATTGTCGTAAAGATTCTAGTGGTATGGGCTGTAGTGATCATGTATTGCTGTTGATAACTGGTAGATCATAATATGACAGGGTATTTAAGCTATGGTATTGGCTAAGCTAGTGACTGTGGTGTTCCAATACTAGTTAGGTCTGAATAATAAAATTTACATAACTAGGTTAATATTTATTGGAAACCAATCTCGGGATGGGTGTCTACCATAGTCATGGTAAATGATTGTCCTTACCTTTGTCTATTCATCTCATGTCTAAACTGTGGGCTTTGGTCGAGGAAAGGTTGGGTTAAGGCTTAAGGGTTACTAGTTAAAGCAAGCTTCAAGCAAATAATTAGAGACTCACAACATTTAGTTTCTTGAGAATAGATAGTCCCCTAAGTTGGCATTTTGGCTAAGGGTAAAACCCTAATCATTCTCAAATTCAGATAGATAGAAGGTCCCAATAGTAGTTTGAGGGTCGAGAGGAGAACGAGTAACTCAAGACAAGGTTCTAGTCACATGGCTGGCCGATGGTAGCTACACTTGTGTATACAACTGTCATAGCCATGGGGATACTCTGTATCTATCTACCAATTACGAGCTTTTGTCTTTCCAAATCAGTGAAAGACAAAAACAATAAAGAGTTAAAAAAAGATGTCACTGAATACAATTACGTGATTCAAAGCGAATGTATAATTCAAGAGAAATTGTCATTGCAGTCGCGGATGAGATCCTAGAGACATCCACATCTCAATCCACGTAGGTTAATCTGAGGGAGAGCAAACCGAGTGCACTAAGGTTGATCAGACTGTAGTACATCGATTCTGATTAGACAATATGTTAGTAGGCGTCCCCAATAAACATATGTCTTGAATCAAGCTCGATAAAAGAGTAAGCTTGCAAAAACTAGGCTGTAATAGCAGCATTGGTCAAGATAGTCAAAATACAAGCATGCGAGATTTTTGAAAGGAGGCACAAGTGGTTCGAGTTTTGAGAGAATCAAAACCTTACCTTGTGTTATTGCTTATACAGTCATCCTACTATCTTCTTATCCATAAGGCCTTGGTCGACTAACGGGTTATGGACCTCTGAATTGTATATTCTAGGTAAACCTATTAGTGTCAGTCAATCACCTCGTCAATAAATCACAAGGACCAGGGAATGCTAGGTTGGAAGATAGGCCGCCCGCCTTACAGAACTTTTACTAACATTGGCTTTGGATCATATGGGACACACCGGACATTTTTCTATCCTTTATAGTATCATAAACTTGTAATCACGTCTGAAGTCATTTTATCGAGGATTATGCCTCGCTCGTATACTCTGGCTGTGGTAAACTGTCACGACCCGCACCCGTTTTTCAGACCGAGCTCGTGAGCAAGCCAGCTACGTATCGAGCGGACTCCAGCCCGACTCGAATACGTAAACGCTGTCAAAGCTATGGTATACTGCCAAATCATGGCAATGCAATATATATCTCAATCTATAATAAGAATATGAAACATGAATAAACAATTATGGATCATGGTCTGCAGTCCATTAGTATATTGTCCGATTAGACTCCAAGAATGATATGAGTCTATAAAATAAGCAGAATATATCATAGTACGGAATATAAAGCACGAGAGGATAATAAAGAAATATTACAAGCAAATACCTGTATCCCTGCAGGTGTAATTACTACCATCATGAGCCGCTAACTAACTCCATGCAATCAGCTACCTGAAGAGATCATCAGGTCCTCAGGGGACATAGCAAGATACATAAAAATATGCCTATCTAACAGTTTATCATGCAATAAAGAAAGCACATGATATAAACAGAAAAAAGACCAATCAATACGAAAACATGACTATACACGACTGGAAGAATCACTACGCATAAACGAACTGCTGGAGGAGTAACAAGAGAAAACATGTCACGAGATCAATGGATATTCAAACCCTCGCCCCTAGTGTGGACTCGCAGGTTTGAAACAACTACTAACCCTCGCCCCTAATGTGGGCTCGCAGGCTAGCATTAAGAATCACCCTTGCCCCTAGTATGGACTCGCAGGTGCGGCATAAATAACTACTAACCCTCGCCCCTCGTGTGGAATCGCAGGTTAGCTTCATGAAATCAAGGTACAAAGAACTACTAACCCTCTCCCCTAGTGTGGACTTGCAGGTTAGCTTCAAGAATTCAAGGTACAACAATTCTATTATGACTTATTCATCCTATGACATGATGCGACTCAGTCCAAGTACAGGTGATGACACGACACGATCCAATCAAGATATACGAGAGAACAATCCAATATGAACTACAAAATTAACTATAACCAAGGAATATATACATACTAGCATGCACGACGTACAAATTACATGTCAATAATCAACCAGTAAAACTATATAATAATAGAAATATGCATGTAAATAAACTGTAAAGGGAGGCAAGGTATCTTGCCTGGTGGTTGCATGTAGATCCAAATACATCTCATCAAAGAGATAAGCCACAGGAGTCAAATCTCACAATAGTCTCCGAAAGCTGATACAAATATTGCCAACATTCTCAAAATAGTCAAATTAGTTGGGATTGCCTGTCCTTAAGTCCAATTCTGGATACAGGGGCAAAACCGTAATTTCGGGCAAAAATGATGTCCGTCGTTGGACCCGCTTTGCACCGAAAAACGTGCCAGGATCAATAGTCTCTAAAGTCATCAAACTATATGTCTACGAATTCGTTTTGATGATACGAACCCAATGGTATGTCCAATTTTTGATTCCGGTGGGCCGTACATAAAATCGCCCGTTGAATCGGACCGTAGGGCCCACAAAACGGCGATCCGATCAACTGTCTCAAAATCGGACCAAACTTGACATACAGGACCAAAAAAATGATACGGTCAAACTGACACAAGTTTCGTCTCGATCTGATGAACGTGCACAAAGTAATTGGAAAATTTGCACAGAGGCCAATACGGTGAATTTCGACGGATACGTATCAAATTCGTCGCGCACACGCAACCAATTTGAATTCCATCAAAGTCCACACGTCCATGAAGCTGATACGCACCTTTTGATGCTTTCGGTTCGCGACCACGTCGCCTGGATTGGCGGAACGCACGTTGGATCAGAAATTTTTTCTAAAATTCTATTTCTTCTAAAAACTGTTTTTTTATTTTTAGCAATTGTTTTCTCGAGACATATTAGACGAAATCAGAAACTACAAAAAGGGTCTTCAAGTCCTATAGGTTGTCTACAACCCAATTTAGATAGAATTTTGAAACTGTCGGACGATTGGCAAGGAATCGCCTTCCAATTTAGGGTCGGGACTGTTCCATACTCTGTTTTGAGACAAGGTTTTTCGTCGACTTTGAGTCGATTTATCGGACAACCTAGGATTTTTGAATAAAAACTAATTGAAGGGGTTTCAAGTGGGTAGGGTTGCCTACTTAACAGAGTAAGTGTTTCGGAAAATGGCGAAACGGGGTGGCTGGGAAATCGATGTGAAGTTGGCCCCACCTGTCGCTGCTGTTGTGGACGTTCTTGTTGTCTGCGCGCTTTTTCGGTGAATGCCGTCATCAAACTTTGACGTGCAGGCGTCGGGGGTGGTCGTCCGGCGTCAGGGGAGGCCCTGGGTGGTCGCACGGGGTGGTGCGACGGTCAGGTGTTTAAGGTTTTCGTCAAACTCCTGTCTCTCGCGTATATATATATTACATATATATTGGGACTGTTTGTGTTTGGCCGAGCGGAACGTAGGTGATTCATTTGCTGGGAAGGGTGGTTTGGCATGTGGGCCTGACTCGACTAGTTTAGGCCCGAGCTCAGCTGGGCTGGGATTGGGGTATTTATTTCTTTTCTTTTCTTCTTCTTTTATATAAGTATATGTATCTAAGGGACGAGTACATATATATTTATGTATGTAAAAATATCCATGTTATATTTATATATTTACATAATGCATGTATACGATAATTAGTATAGATGTACATATTCAATACAACCTACTAAATATTCATGTATATAAAATAATATACACTATAGCTTTTCAAGAGAAAATATTTATAATTATCCTATACTTATTTATGGAAATATATAGTCTCAAATACATCCCAAATGCACATTTATATATATTTTAATAATCTCCCAAAAAACTAAATAAAAACTTATTATTATCTATTCCTAGGATATGGCCCATTCCTAGGAGTATGTACATATATATATATATATATATATATATATATATATATATAGAGAGAGAGAGAGAGAGAGAGAGAGAGAGAGAGAGAGAGAGAGAGAGAGAGAGGTAATTTCATTTAGCAATGAAATAATAAAATAACCAATAATAATAAACCAATAATAATAATAAAAAAACCAATAATAATAAATAATAATCCTAATAACAATTAATAATAGACTGATAGTCATTTTTGATGGATATAATCATGCACACTACTTATCTGGCTCCAAAAGATTATACAAAATTTTTGTAAAACATTATTTAATAATAATAATAACTATAATGTACATATAACAAATATTTAGAAAATAATTGCTAATTTCCTAAAAATATATACCAAAAATATTTGCATTTACCAAACATGTCTATAAGGCCGTATTTGGTCCCATTACATGCCTACATAGGCTTGGATTTGATATGGGCCCAATCTGGACAGGTTCGGTACAACCGGGTTCCCTAAAACTCAATAATATAATTAATAAATAAATAAAATCTTCGGTAAGGGTTAAGTCACAACTTGACCTGGTTTTCCTAGTTAGGACATCACTATGGCTCGGCCTTCCCTACTAGGACTAATACACTAGTCAAAGTATGCCTTTGCACTATCCGTGCCACAATTTTTAGTCACCTTGTACTCCAAAACTCCACCATAGCTAAAGTCATCTACCGTAATAATTAACTAAATAATTATAAATAAAATTCTAAAAAAATCACCATTTAAATCAAATAAATAATAAAAAATATTTTCAACAATTTCGGGAAGAGGAGTTACACAAACCCTTGGTTCCGTGATTCAGATGTGATATGCTATCAGATACTCTACCTTAAATTGACACCAGGTCTAAAGAGGTCAACGAAGACATAGTTTTAGTAATGTTCCATAGACTACGATCCTCTGAAATAATTTCAACTCTATGGGCCGTGTCTCGCTAGTGCGCTGCTGACTGGCCATTGCAGTCGTTAAATTACTCCAACTATATTCCTAAGAACTTCTGTCACGACCCGCACCCGCTTTTCCGGATACGAGACGTGTCCAAGCCAGCCTACGCCGCAGAGTCGGCGGTAGAACGCTGTCAAGCCCACAAGAAATAAATGCTCAAAATATAACATTTGCTGCTCATTCACATTTCTAAATTTGTTACAACATTTACAACATTTATAATTAAAGAAAATACAAGATTTTATAATTAATGAAATTGATACAACTACTTTCTATTTCTAGGTTTCTGTCTGCAAGTACACCCGTATCTCCCAAGCTAAGTGAAGCCACAGCTAACTTGAAAAATGTTGGTTTCCAGTCAAGAATGGAACAAGTACACAACCGACGATAATGCAAAAATACAATAGAATTAACAAGACATAAAAATAACATATGAGATATGAAAACTGGAAAGTACTGATGACATGGCACGGTGGAGAAGAAAAGGAAAAATAAATAAAAGACAACTACCTATGTGGTGTAAAATATCATTTTCAACATGTGAACGGCTAGGGGTAAATACGGTACCCTGCACATGTCGTGTGTAGCTGCTATCAGTCAAGATTAGACATATTGGGATAGTTCTGGGTAGTCCACATGTCTACTAAGATATTTTCCCTCCCGACTACTCCGTGTGACGAGCGTGTCAACAAGCAGCAAGATATATGTATAAACATGAAATGAAAAGACTACTATGAATCGAAAGCAATCAGAAAGTGCACTTGCCTGATGTCCTTAGTTGGAGAAATCGATAGTACAACCACATCAGATGAGTCACTAAAGTCAACACATGCAAAAAGTCTCCAGATGCTGAAATAAACATTACCAACATTCACAGAATAGTCAAATTAGCTGGAATTGCCTGTCCTTAAGTCTAATTCTGGACGCATGGGTAAAACGGTAATTTTGGGTCAAAACGGTGTCCGCCGTTGGACCCGCTATACACCGAAAAGCGTGCCAGAGTCAACGGTCTCTAAAGTCGTCATACTTATGTCAACAGGTCCGATTTTCTGATACGAACCCAACCGTAAGTCCAAAGTTGGATTCCGGCGGGCCGTGTACAAAATCGCCCGTTGAGTCGGACCGTGGGGCCCGCAAAACGGCGTTCCGATTCAACTGTCTCAGAATCGGACCAAACTTGGCATACAGGACCAGAAACACGATACGGTCCTGTTGGCACAAGTTTTGTCTCGATCTGACGAACGTGCACGAAGTAATTGGGAAACTTGCACAGAGGTCGATACGGTAAATTTCGACGGATACGCATCAAATTCGTCGTGCACACGCGACCAATTTGAATTCCGTCAAAGCCCACACGTCCAAGAAGCCGTTATGCACCTTTTGATGCTTTCGATTCGTGACCAAGTCGCCCGGTTTGGCGGGACGCACGTGGTATCGGAGTATTTTTCATTAAAACTTACGATTTTCAAAACTATTTTTCTCCGATTTCAAACTGATTTAACTTACTATCCATTTATTAAAATTTAAAACTAACAGAAGGGTTGGAAACCTGGTTATGTAGTCTAAAACTCTATTCAAATAGATTTTCAAAATTTGTAACGTACTGGTCATAAATCGACCGCAAATACAGGGTGTTGGAACAGTTTCTAACTTCTAAAAATCGAGTTTTCCCTCGATTTTGGTACTTGATTTTCTTCGCGTACATCGCGAATCAAATTAAAATAATTAAAGGGTCGCGAACTCGGTTAGGTTGTCTACGCACTTGCGAAAGCGACGTGCAAATCGATCACACGGTGATCGATAAAGTACGTCGCTAAAATAGCCCTGTGGCTGTTGTTGCCGTGGGCACTGTTGCTCCCACCTCCGTGGGCACTGTTGCTCCCACCTCCGCACGCGCAGCCGCGCTGCTAGGCTGGCGGCTGGCCGGAGGTCGGCGCGGGGAGGCCGCGGTGGACGCCCAACCCCGAGGAACGATCTGGGGTGGTGGCGTGGTGTGAGGGTTTAGGGTTTCCATGTTTCCGCTCTTCTCTTGATCTCCTCTTATATGCATCGACCAACCCCTGTAAACCGAGGGGTGAGCGTTTGCTAAGCTCGGGTAGGCTGGGAAGCCTCTGTGGGCCGGCTGTAATGGCAGGGCTGGGCTTTTATCCTTTCATTTTTCTTTTTCTTATTTATTATCATTATATCTATATATATATATATATTTTACCAATATTAATATATAACATATCAATATTAATATACATATTTACCTATCTCAATATATCAATATTAATATATATAACATATCAATATTAATATATATATTTTACCTAAATCAATATATCAATATTAATATATATAACATATCAATATTAATATATATATTTTACCTATATCAATATATCAATATTAATCTAACTATTTTTAAAATAAGGCACCAAGTTTTGTAGGAAAGTTACCATACATGAAATGAACAATTAAATTATGCTAGAATCTTTATATATATACTAATGTAACAAATATTTATTAATTACTCTAAAGTATAATCTATTATTGCAACCTGTGTATTTATCTTTTATTAAAATATTATATATACAAAACTTATTGGTGTATATAAATAGAACCGAATATTGGCATAGTAGGATTACACAAATATATATATATATATATATATATATATATATATATATATATATATATATATATATATATATATATATATATATATACACACATATAGTATAAAATCCTAGAGATCTAGAAATACATCACAAGGAGAATGTTTATCCATTTCTTAAGTAAAATATCTTTTAACATATTTAAGCAGTATAACAATAATATATACTCTAGCCCATCTAATAAATACCAATATAATAATAGTCAATATATACATCTATATGAACGTCTCTGGACTCACTACTCGACTATATGAGCTTGGATTTGGTTCGGGTCCAGTCTGAATTAAATTGGTACAACCTAGTCTCCTACAAGTCAATAACCAATAATAACTAAATAATTAGATTATTTATAGGGTCATGTTATAACTTAGCCTGGTTTTCCTAATTAGGACACATTGATGGACAGGTCTTCCTTACCAGGGCTAATATACTAGTCAAAAGCCCGCCACTGCACTATCCGTGCCATGATTTCTAGTCACCTTGTACTCAATTTCCTAACAATGACTAAAATCATCTACCATAATAATTAATTAAATAATTAATTATAAAAACTAATAATCACCATTTAAATTAATTAAAATAATAAATAAAATATTTCAAAATTTTTGGGAAGGGGAGCTACAAATCTACCCACCTTAAAAATAATTTCTTCCTCGAAATTCTAACTCATAGGCATGCCTAAAATTCAAAATAAAAATAAAAAAAGAATAAATCCACTATTACCACAATCTTCTCAAATTTAATTTCTCAGAATTATTTATACCTCCTCCTAGCCATTTCGTAACTAACGAATCCTCGAGGACTTCTACCCACCTTCGGTCACACTATTCCGTACAACTAAAATCTATAATCTTCTAACTAGTTGTTAACAATCCTACCAATAGATATCTACTGCATATGGCGTCTATAATCCTCTCATATCTATCAAGTAATCCAAAGTTTAACAAGTAACAAATTTACACAAGTAGCTAAGAATTATTGATAAATCCGAATAAGCATGACCATTCGTTGCTCCGAAATAGGAAGGACAGGAAGATAAGGAAGAATAATCGTGAGCAATTATGAAGTTTCAAGAGCGGTAGAGAGTTTCCAATAGAAAGAAAGTTTACGAACCATTTACCTATTTGCTAGATTGGGCTACTCTAGTCCAGTCACTTGCTAAATCGAAGAACCCTTATTTTTTGGAGAGGGGCTTGCAATTTGTGCAACACGGAAATTCTGTTCTTAAAATTAATCTAAAAAATGTTCCATAGTAGAGTGGAATTTGAGAAATCGGGATGGTAATCTTTTCCATGGTTATTTAAACACACGAACAAGGGATATAAATGCAATACTAGATCGTATCGCGGCTTCTAGGGAGATGAAATAATGGCTACGAATGACATCACATCCTAAGAGGTGGAGACTACATAATAGGTATACGGACCTATTTCAAATAGTTCAGTTTTATAGTCTGAGTATGGTGGTATGTATAGATGGATTTTACTGGGTCATAAATGGTTCCCTACTTGGACATCACTCGTTGGTTGGCTGAACCTTGGATTTCAATCTATATGGACTGGACAAGATCCCAATGAATAAACTATTTCTACTAGTTAGGGTAACCTAGAATAGATTTCTACCCAAGGGGTTGAGCTAGTTGCCAGTCAAGTTGGTTAGCTAGGTCCCTCAAGCCCAAAATGCATCTTCAGTGACTTTTGTGTTTAAGTAGCACATGAGGTCTCAATTGTGCGGCACACTAGTGGCATGTGCGTAGTGGGCTTCGAGTAGATCACAACCATATATTGGATCGAAGGAATGGGGTCGTGGTTAAGGCTCTAATGGAAGTTGAAAAGTATACCGGTACTATGGTTAAGGTTATAGCTAGTCCTTTTGACCTAAAAGTCGTACCATAAAAATAGAGTACCAGGGGACGAATTTGAGTGGGACATGATATACCTAGATGAAGGTGGACTCGTCTAGATCTTGTATGTAAAATTTGTTGGAAGGTAACAACTGGCCTCGTGCTCCGAATATTAATGACACGGCTGGGGACACAAAATGATCTAAATGAAAAGTGGGAGTCCAAGGGCACTAATCATCATCCTAATGGAAGTTATTCTAATCAACCGGTAATCCTCGTGTATCCCAAATTTTTTTAGAAGGCTTAATGTCTACTCACTTTAGAAACTAAGACATGGTTTTAGGAATAATGAGGTTAGAAGGATTCCAAAGTCCGGATATTGTACCGGACACTTGTTAATGAAGAATAAGGCACGGCGTAACGGAATAAGGTAGATATAAGTCAAGCCAAGGGTCGTTCCTCAATAAATGGAAAACGAGTGTGTACAATGACACATGGTCGATAAAATAGAATGATCTATTCGCCCGTGGTATACAAGAGTTATTGACGAGCAACCAACTCTAAGGCACATCATATAAAGAGATTTCTAACAACTGAGTCATGCATTTCTATTTGTATCGAGCCTGCCAGACTATTGTCACACGAATTCTAGTTGAAGCAAGCTTCAAACAAATGATTAGAGGCTCATAACATTTGGTCTCTGGAGAATAGGTAGTCTCCTAGGTTGGCATTTGGTCAAGGGGAAAGATCCTAATCATTCTCGGACTCCAATGACCAGAAGATCATGATAGTAGGTTTAGGGTCGCAGAGAGGACGAGTAACTTAAGGCAAGGTTCTAGTCACCTGGCTGGCCGATGGTAGTTACCCTTGTGTATACAACCATCATAGCCATGGGGATACCCTGTATCTTTCTACCAATTATAAGCTTTCGTCTTTCCAAATCAGTAAAAGACAAAACAATAGGGTTCAAGGGAGATCTCACTGAACACAATTACATGATTCAAAGGCAGATGTATAATTCAAGAGGAATTGTCAAAGCAGTCACGGATGAGATCCTGGAGACATCTACATCTCAATCCACGTAGGGTAATTTGATGAAGAGCGAACCAAATGCATCATGGTTGATCAGACCATAATACACTGATTCTGATTAGACAATATGGTAGCAGGCGTCCCCAATAAACATATATCTTGAATCAAGCTTGATAAAAGAGTAAGCTTACAAAACTAGGCTGTAATTGTAGCGTTGGTCAAGATAGTCAAAATACAAGTACGCGAGATTTTTGAAAAGAGATTCAAGTAGTTCGAGTTTTGAGAGAATTAAAACCTTACATGGTGTCATTGCTTATACAGTCATCCTACTATCTTCTATCCATAAGGCCTTGGTCGACTAATAGGTTATGGACTTCTGAATTTTATATTCTAAGTAAACCTATTAATGTCAGTCAATTACCTCGTCGATAGATCACAATGACCACATAATGCGAGGTGGGGAGACATGCAGAACTTCTACTAGTATTGGCTTTGGATCTTATGGGACATACATAGCATTTCTATTCTCCATAGTATCCTAAACTTGTAATCACATCTGAAGTCATTTCACCGAGAATTATGCCTCGCCCGTATATTCGGGCGGTAGCAACCCTTGGTTTCGTGATTCAGATGTGATAAGCTATCAGGTACTCTACCTTATATTGACACCATGGTATCTAAGGTCTAAAGAGGTCAACGAAGATATAGTTTTAGCAATGATCCATAACCTACAATTCTTCGAAAGGATTCCAATTCTATGGGTTGTGCCTCGCCAGTGCGCTGCTGGCTGCAGTGAACCCACATTCTCCACTCTCAAATAATTAACGACAGTGCGCTGCTGTCTAACCATTATTCGTTAACTAACATTCTTTTAACTATATCCATAAAAATTCATGAGCTTCTAGAGATTCAAACAAGTTGACTAAAAATAAAGCGTAGGTATTTGTCCTATCAGTCACAACACTTTAGATAAAAGAGTTAACATGGAGGAAATAACTAAAGACGAAAGGAATACAAACATTCTAGTATCTATTTCATATGCATTTCAATGGTTGAGGGAAAATCTCAAATCAATCTACCTCGAGATTCGTATACGAATAACAGAATCAAAATTATAAACTAACTCCTTACAGCAAAAAAAGAATTTAAGATAGACAATTCTAACTTATGATATAAGATTTATATCTAATAAAGCAAAGAAAATTGAACAGTTCATCAAGATCAAAGCCTTAATTCTAGATAAGCCTAATTTACCAAGTGAATAATATATCCACATTGGATCATATCGTCATATCAAGAGTAATAGTATTTCTATAGAGATCTGGCAAGTTATCTGAATTCAATAATTCCTTAACTAACTTGCATGGCCTATCTGACAACCTTAACTACCCCACGGTCAATTTGAATAAGGGACTCCTAGTCCTAGTCATTCTCTTAAATCAATTCAATCCTAATTGTGAATAAGCATTTTCTAGTCGCAGGCTCGCAATGGTACGACTAACTTAAGTACCACCACGAGTTCGCAATCTTTTGTGAAAATGAACCTGCATGGGCCACCACAAAAACTTGTCACGACCCGCACCCGCTTTTTCGGATACAAGACGTGTCCAAGCCAGCCTACGCCGTAGAGTCGGCAGTAGAACGCTGTCAAGCCCGCAAGAAATAAATGCTCAAAATATAACATTTGCTGCTCATTCACATTTCTAAATTTGTTACAACATTTACAACATTTATAATTAAAAAAATACAAGATTTTACAATTAATGAAATTGATACAACAACTTTCTATTTCTAGGTTTCTGTCTGCAAGTACACCGTATCTCCCAAGATAAGTGAAGCCACAACTAACCAGAAAAATGTTGATTTCTAGTCAGGAATGGAACAAGTACACAAACCGATGACAATGCGAAAACACAATAGAATTAACAAGACATGAAAATAACATATGAGATATGAAAACTGGAAAGTACTGATGACATGACACGGTGGAGAAGAAAAGGAAAAATAAATAAAAGACAACTACCTATGTGGTGTGAAATATCCTTTTCGACATGTGAACGGCTAGGGGGTAAATACGGTACCCTGCACGTGTCGTGTGCAGCTGCTATCAGTCAAGATTAGACATATTGGGATAGTTCTGGGTAGTCCACATGTCTACTAAGATATTTTCCCTCCCGACTACTCCGTGTGACGAGCGTGTCAACAAACAGCAAGATATATGTATAGACATAAAATGAAAAGACTACTATGAAACGAAAGCAATCAGAAAGTACACTTGCCTGAGGTCCTTAGCTGGAGAAACCGATAGTACAACCACATCAGATGAGCCACTAAAGTCAACACATGCAGAAAGTCTCCAGATGCTGAAATAAATATTACCAACATTCTCAGAATAGTCAAATTTACTAGAATTGCCTGTCCTTAAGTCCAATTCTGGACACAGGGGAAAAAACGGTAATTTTGGGTCAAAACGGTGTCCGCCGTTGGACCCGCTTTGCACCGAAAAGCGTACCAGAGTCAACGATCTCTAAAGTCGTCAAACTATATGTCAACAGGTCTGGTTTTTCGATACGAACCCAACCGTATGTCTAAAGTTGGATTCTGGCGGGCCATGCACAAAATCGCCCGTTGAGTCGGACCGTGGGGCCCGCAAAACGGCGTTCCGATTCAACTGTCTCATAATCGGACCAAACTTGGCATACAAGACCAGAAAAAAGATACGGTCCTGTTGGCATAAGTTTTGTCTTGATCTGACGAACGTGCACGAAGTAATTGAGAAACTTGCACAGAGGCCGATACGGTGAATTTTGACGGATACGCATCAAATTCGTTGCGCACACGCGACCAATTTGAATTCCGTCAAAGCCCACATGTCCACGAAGCCGTTATGCACCTTTCGATGCTTTCGGTTCGTGACCAAGTCGCCCGGTTTGGCGAGACGTACGTGGTATCGGAGTGTTTTTTATTAAAACTTACGGTTTTAAAAACTGTTTTTCTCCGATTTCAAACTGATTTAACTTACTATCCATTCATTAAAATTTAAAAGTAACAGAAGGGTTGGAAACCTGGTTATGTAGTCTAAAAATCTATTCAAATAGATTTTCAAAATTTGTAACGTACTGTCGTAAATCGACCACAAATACAGGGTGTTGGAACAGTTTCTAACTTTTAACAATCGAGTTTTCCTTCGATTTTGGTACTTGATTTTCTTCGCGTACAACGCGAATCAAATTAAAAGAATTGAAGGGTCGCGAAATCGGTTAGGTTGTCTGCGCACCTGCGAAAGCGGCGTGCAAATCGATCACACGGTGATCGAGAAAGTGCGTCGCTAAAACAGCCATGTGGCTGCTGTTGCCGTGGGCACTGCTGCTCCCACCTCCGTACGCACGGCCGCACTGCTAGGCCGACGGCTGGTCGGAGGTCGGTGCGGGGAGGCCGCGATGGTCGTCCAACCCCGAGGAACGATCTCGGGTGGTGGCATGGTGTGAGGGTTTAGGGTTTCCATGTTTCCGCTCTTCTCTCGATCTCCTCTTATATGCGTCGACCAACCCCCTGTAAACCGAGGGGTGAGCGTTTGCTAAGCTCGGGTAGGCTGGGAAGCCACTGTGGGCCGGCTGTAATGGCAGGGCTGGGCTTTTATCCGTTCCTTTTTCTTTTTCTTTTTTTTTCTTATTTATTATCATTATATATATATATATATATATATATATATATATATATATATATATATATATATATATATATATATATATATTACCAATATTAATATATATATAACATATCAATATTAATATACATATTTACCTATCTCAATATATCAATATTAATATATATAACATATCAATATTGTTACGACCCGCACCCGGTTTTCGGACGCGAGCTCGTGAGCAAGCCAGCTACGTATCGAGCGGACTCCATCCCGACTCGAGTACGTATAAGCTGTCAAGGTTATGGGTATCATGTCTAATCTAAACTATATCTCAATCCACATGAATCATATAAAACAAGAATGAACAAGTATGGGTCATAGTCTGCAGCCCATTAGCATATTGTTCGATTAGACTCCAAGAATGATATGAGTCTATAAATAAACAGAATATAACATGGTATGGAATATAAAGCACGAGAAGATAATAAAGAATATCACAAACAAAATACCTGTATCTCTGCATGTGTAACCACTACCATCATGAGCCGCTAACTAACTCCATGCAGTCGCTAAACCTAAAGAGATCATCATGTCCTCAGAGGACTAGCAAGATACATAAAACATGCCTATCTAACAGTTTAATCAAGCAATAATATATACAGGATATAAACAGGAACTAGACAGGTAACTGATATGTGACTACTGATCGGTAACTATGGACACGGATACGGGATCAAGTATGCATAAATGAACTGCTGGTAGATCAATGGATAACCAACCCTCGCCCCGATTGTGGACTCGCAGGTCAGTTTCAAGACAAGTCACCCTCGTCCCGATTGTGGACTCGCAGGTGCAAAGGACAACCCTCGTCCCGATTGTGGACTCGCAGGTTGTTTCAAGACAAATCACCCTCGCCCCGATTGTGGACTCGCAGGTGCAAAGGAAACCCTCGCCCCGTGTGTGGACTCGCAGGTTGTGGGAAAAACAAGGAATAGCAGTTCACTCACATATACTTGCAGACACGACTCAGTCAAGACACAGGTGAAGACACGACACGACCCAATCATGATACACGAGAGAACCAATCCAATATGAACTAACAAGGCTAACCATGTACAAGGACTATAACTATACTAGCATGTACGATATACAAATCACCATTAATAACCAACTAGTAAAATATATACTAATAAAAATATGCATGTAAATAAACTGTAGAGGGAGGCAAGGTATACTTGCCTGGTGGCAGCGCGAAGAACCAAAAAAATACCGTCAACTGGTAAGCCATACAGTCAAAGTCATCAAAACTGTCTCCGAAAGCTGAAACAAATATTACCAACGTTCTCAAAATAGTCAAATTAGCTAGGATTGCCTGTCCTTAAGTTCTGTCACGACCCGGTCCCAATTTCTTGGGTCGAATCGGATCATGCCCAGCCTACACCGTTGTGAGACGGCGGCAGTAAGCTGTTCCATTGCAGGTATTCACAACAACACAATTACATTTGTCACAACTGTTCTATTCGGAAATGAAACTTTGTTTAATAAAATATTCAGAAGTACAACTGGAAATGAAATGCTGAAATAAACTACAAACTCCAAATAAAGGAGAAAATGCAGAAAAGAAAAACTATCTAAGCATCTGGTTCTGTAGTCCCAGGATCAGCGTCCTCCAGAGACGGCTCTGGTACCTTCGCAGGGTAGAGGACCGGGTCATAATAGCTATTATAGTATAGCTCTTCATCCTCAGTGATACCTAAAATGTTGTCTCCAGTCAGGAGGGAGCAAGAACGAAATATGCATCTCATAATTTAAATAGTAATTGGAAAGTGCAGGGTAAACAGTTTGAAATAATATTTTCAGCAGTTTAAAACAGTTCAGTGTGTTTTGAATATGCAAACGTCTATGACCGGCTTGGGTTGATCAGTAGTATCTTAGCGATACGATATGGCTTATCCCCGTGTGTGAGAGGGGTAAGCTAACACAGTCAGTTCAGTAGGGGCTTTGGTCATAAACGTCTACACTATTCCCCCAGTCCTAGATTCAGTAACAGTAACAATCAGTAGTTGAACCCTAAGGTAGAGTTCCGTGTCAGCAGTGTGGTTTAATATGCAGCTTAACTTTACTAAGGAAATTACAAGAAAACATAATCCGAAACTTGCCTTGTATTAGATTGACTGGAAAGACGAGTCGGTACCGAGGAAGGACGTCAAGTGTATCTTCGAGTTCCTACAGTTGAGAACTCGACTTAGAACCTTGAATAACCAGGCTAAGTGTGCTAGTTGCAATATCTAGTAGCAAATCCTAATCAGGTTTTAGTTGTATTAAGTTACAGCTAACGATTACATCGCATGCTACGTGCGTTGATTTAAACCAATTAATTTGATTATTTGGAAATAATACAAAGACCAATTAACTTTGGAAAACTTTGTGTTTTTGTAATATATTTATAAAAATATAGTTTCTTATAGTGATAAATCATGAACCAGTTATTTACTAATATTTTATCCATTTATTTAATTCCTAATTAATTATACGATTATGATTACGTTCTAACTACGGTTATACATACAATCCAAAACCACCCAAAAATCAACATCAACCCAGAAAAGAAAGTAAAATCTACACTATGCAATACATGGGCACAGCTAATCATCCTAGAGTTATGGGCTTATGCCCCTTTTACAATTCTTTTACATAAAATAAGAGGGAAATGTTTAGTTCCTAAATAAAATGTGCAGTAAATAATTATCCATAATAAATAACTTAAACATTATATAAAATAATTTAAATTAAAAGTTGGAGTCTCAGACTCGGTCCATCATCAAAATCCAGCTAATACCACAACGCCCGGTCGGACCGGTACGTTTGTATTTCGCCAGGGCCCACAGACCGGTACGGTCGTCGCCCGAAAAATCAGTTTTAAATTCATTATCCCGAAAACCAATTTTGAAATCAAATTAAATAAAGTTTTGTAAAAATTTGGGCAGCATTTCCTCTATTTTGGGACAACCCAAAACTGGGAAATGTGCCACAAAACCTGCAATTGTTCCAACCAAAATATAATCCCGAAAATATATCCACCGATATAATTTTCCAAACCACCAGAACCTTCCCGAAATACCCGGGAAATCCGAAATCCACCAACCATATACAAAACCCAGCAGACAAAATCACAGAATATGCTAACGCAGCTAACCGAATCTACTACGTAGCTAACCGGATTTCCCAAAGGGAAACCGGGGACCGATTATCATCACAGACTCGACACGGGAGGGACGAACTACTCTGATTATCAAGAAATTTACTGAGAGGCTCGATGACGGAGTCCGAAGGGTGGCCTCGGACTCGGGACGTGCCGTCATGGACTCGAGAGTCTCCGGACAGCGTTACGATGCGCTGCGAACGTACGGGGAAGCTCAGACAGGAGGATCAACGTACGGGCAACATGCGGACAGTGGGTCAGGGAGCCGACGAGCCGCGGGAAGCGGGTCTACGACCAGGAACGGCCGGACAACAGAACATCGGCCCGGAGAGGGTCCGCGAGGAGAGGGGCGCACAGCCGGGGGTGACGGCCGGAGCGCTGTCACCGGAGGGGGCCGCGCGGAGTTCGTCGGGGGTGGGCGAGCTCGGGGTCGGCGGCCAGAGGGAAGCTCGACCGCGGTCGGGGATCGGGACAGCGCGGGGAGGAGCCGCGCGCTGGGCTCGGCTGGCGGGGAGGGTCGCGCGCGGGGGCGCCGGTCGGAGAACGGCGGGGGCGCGGGCTGGATCTCGCCGGAGAGGGCTCGGAAAAGAGGGTAGAGGAGGAAGAGAGGGTTTGTGAACCTTTGGTTCTCTGTGAGATTTCAGAGAGAATGGAGAGAGAGAGAGAGAGTTGGTTTTTGATCTCCTATGAAGAAGGAGAGTGGGTGATGTTTAATAAAGGAAGGTTGGGGAGTGGGGGATATTAAGGGAGAGTTATAAGAGGGAGGTGTGGAAGAGTTGGGTTGTGGAACGTGGGAAGTTGGGGGAGTGTGCTGGTCCTTCGGGACCAGCTCTCCAAAATGTTTTTTTTAAATAATAATAATAACCAAGTCAGATCAGAATTAAATCGGAAAAGGTTCGGGCTCAGGCCTGGGTCTGGGTTCGGACTCGGGTCTGGGTTCGGAAACCAAAAATCCATGTTATTATAATTTTGAAACTATTTTCCACTCAAAAATATTTAATAGTAATAATATTAATAATAATAATAATTTTGAAAAACTAAAAGTAACATTAATTATAAAACACAAATTATGGGTTTCACAATCTTCCCTCCTTAGAAAATTTCGTCCTCGAAATTTAAAGGTTGGGTAGAAAAGACAAACATGTATGGGTACTGCGCCCATAACTCAGGTCCAACCATAAGAATTTTCAAGGCAGTCGTGGATGAGACGGTTTAGGGACAAGTTTTTATTTATGATATCATCCACGCAGAAAAATACAAAAGCGAACCAAAGTACACGAGGTTGATCAGACCATCATGCACCGGTCCTGATTAGACAATATATTAGTGGGTGCACCCAATAAAATACTATCATGATCAAGCTTGATAAAGAGATAGCTTGCAAAACTAGGCTAACTTCGTCAGCATCAGTCAAGTTTAAAACGAAAAGATAAGAAAATAGGAGTTTAAGTGATGGCTCAAATTCTGATCTTCTTCTTACCTCTGACTAGGCTTGCAACTGGTTTCTCTGGCACTGAAAGGTTAAGTCCAATCTTCAGCTCTGAATTATTCAAAACGTGACTCGGAATCCGAAATGTAGTGTCTGAGCTGTGACGTAGAAGACGTTGCACACTCTCAAGATTAGCTGGTAGAGCTAACTGGTACGCTACTTCCAACTCGTCTTAAACTTCAAATGACCTGATGTACCTGGCCTCAATTTTCAGCTCCGTCAAAACTGATTGTTCCTCTGGTAGGAGAAAACTTCACCAAAAGTAATTTGGTCTTCCCAAGACCTACCAAAATCCAAGACGCAAAATCTCAATACACCTTCAAGCGTCTGGATTGACCTCTCTGCTTGCTCGTCCCGCGGTACTCCATGAATCCGGTAGATGTGCTTCTCGTACAATGCTGCCCACTTCTTAGTGGATAAACCAACTTTGAAGGAAAATAAAGTGTGCCGACTTAGTCAGTCGGTTTATAATAATCCAATTGGTGCCCTTCCCTCCTTGGGAACAAGGCAATCCTTACTCAAAGTTCATTGTTAAATGCTTCTACTTCCACTCCGAATTGTCCAGCGGCTGCAACAAACTTGTTGTTCTCTTGCTAAATTCCTCATGTTGACAAATTCACATCTAATCCCATACCTGGAATTGTCCTTCTTCATTCCATAGCACCAATCAATAGCTCCTGAATATATGGAATACTGCGACTGGTGCATTTCTTTCGTCAACTCGTTCCTCCGTTTGTCAGCCGATACGTAAAGTCTCGTACCATTCTTCAGAGTTCCACTGCTGATCAATTTAGAAACCCTCAAGTGTTCCTGCCAACACTTGATCTTTAAGCCTGCAAAGTGCCTCGTTCTGAAACTACGTCCTCTTGATTTTGTCCCTCAGCCTCGAACTTCATCAATACTGAATCAGCATCCAGCTCCGTCCTTCTATCTCCAGATAGTATAACCTCCAGTCCAAACTTCTCGATGTCTGCTAGCAGGTGCTAGTCCTTGGTTATGAACTTCGCCATCAGTATCGACCAAGTGCATCAGCGACCACATTAGCCTTACCTGAATGGTACTGCAGGTTGATGTCGAAATCCTTCATCTGCTTCAGCCATCTTCTTAGTCTAACATTCAGCCCTTTCTGAGTGAAGACATATTTCAGACTTTTGTAGTCCGTATATATTTCACTCCCTTTCCATAAAAATCATGCTTCCATAGCTTCAAAGATAATTGCAGTAAATTCAAATTAGGCGTGGGATGATTCTTCTCATGAGTCTGTAGTTGCCTACACGTGTAAGCAATTACTTTCCCATGTTGTTGAAGAACGCAACCCAGTCCTCTTCCAGAGGCATTACTGTAAATTGAGAACCCACCGGTTCCTGCGGGTAGCGCAAGGATTGGTGTAGTGGTAAGTCTCTTCTTCAACTCCTCAATGCCGTCTGGCAATCTTTCGTCCAGATGAACTCTTTATTCCTTCAAGTGAGCTTCGTCATCGGCTCAGCAATCTTGGCGAAATCCTTCACGAACTTCTGATAGTAGCCAACCAAGTTCAAGAACTTTCGAATTGAACTTGGGGTATACCACTTTTCAACAGCAGCTATCTTCCATCGAAATTTCTTCTCTTGACAACATGGCCAAAAATCTACCTTGTTAAAGAAAATCCACGTTCAGATAACTTACCATAAAACTTCTTTTTCTTCAAAGTTTCCAGAACTTTCCTCAGATGTTCTTCATGCTCTTCTTCAGTCTTCAAGTATATCAGAATGTTATCTATGGAGAAGATAAACTGATTCAAATACTCATGAAAATCTCTGTTCATGAGATTCATGAACACAGCAGGAGCATTTGTCAGTCTAACGTCCTGACCAAAGAAAACTACCCATACTTGGTGTTCGAACGCGGTCTTGGAAATGTCCTCTTTCCTGACTTTGATTTGATGGTAGTCAAATCTTAAGTCAAACTTCGAAACACCTTAACTCCACACAACCAGATCAAACAGATCCTCGATCCGGGCAGAAAGTATTTGTTCTTTAGTGTCTGGTAATTGATGCACATCCGTTGTTCCATCCTTCTTGGGCAAAAACAGGATAGATACTCCCTAAAGTAAAGTTCCACTCTGAATAAATCCTAGAGCCTTCATTGATCTGGTCCTTCATCTTCTTGGCCACCTTCGGGTTGACTCTGTAACATCCTTTAGAAATAGGGAAAGAGCCAGGGACTAGGTCAGGGGTGAATCCTATGTCTAGATCTGGGATAATCCGGGGAGACTATCAGGAAAAACATCTGCCATAAGGGTGTAACAAAACTTCTATTCATCTGGAAAATTACAGCAAAAACTCTTATTATTGATCTAAGGACATCCTGTTACAACTTCCAAAAAGATGATGCTATTCAGCGGTTCTAGGTACTATTCTTCATGGTCCTGGCTCTTGCATGAGCAGTCTCCAACTGCTTCCTTTCCTATGAACCTCGAGTATGCATCATGCCTTATTGTAAGGGGCAGGGTCTGCTGGATAGAAAGAGGGTCCCTAGGTTGTGGCCTAATAGGTGTTGCTGGGATATGAGCTCTGGTTTGATAGAAAGATAAGGGGCAGTCCTTTACCCGATGTTCAGCAGATCCACATGCCAAACATTGCCCCAATCTCTTGCGGCAACGAACGGTCTGATGACCAGGCCTCTTGCAATAGTTACAAGCCCATAGCTTCTTACGACAAGGCTGCCGGAAAGTAGGGTACTTGATGGGACCTAAATATCTTCTAGATTCAGGGGTATCCTTCCTAGGACAAAAGTTCTGCTCTAACTTGGTTGGAGATAACTAAGGCTACATCATGACGTTCTTCATGTCTTCTCTCGTGATATTCTTCTGTTCCTGCTGGGCTTCATCTTGTGCTTTCTGGAACTCCAGGATTTCTTGAAATAGGGCAACCATTTGGAAGATGATTGCTGGTACTAGTGGAGCAACAAAAATGAATACTCCACCAAGGAAATGCAATTCAGTTTGAGATGAGGTAGGAATCGCCAGTGTAGGGAAAACTTTACTGGATGCACTATGAGGACGGTCAAACAGCCGCGAGGGAAAGGACCCTGGGCTTGGTTGAGGAGATGGGGTATGATCCGGAGATGATACCTCATCGCCAGCAGGATTTGGTCAACGGTCATTCTCTGGAAGGTTTAGGACGCACACACATAAGCAAGGTAGCCTACCGGTCTATAATCAAGCAAAAATATTTATTTATATATGAATCAGACCTATGTCGTGACAAATCAATGTTCTAGTATTCTAATTGTTTCTAGATAGGTTTTCCTAAGTTGTTGTTGTGGACCTGCATGGGCCACCACTGAAAACATGTCACGACCCGGTCCCAATTTCTTGGGTCGAATCGGATCATGCCCAGCCTGTACCGTGGTGAGACGACGGCAGTAAGCTGTTCCATTGCAGGTATTCACAACAACACAATTACATTTGTCACAACTGTTCTATTCGGAAATGAAACTTTGTTTAATAAAATATTCAGAAGTACAACTGGAAATGAAATGCTGAAATAAACTACAAACTCCAAATAAAGGAGAAAATGCAGAAAAGAAAAACTATCTAAGCATCTGGTTCTGTAGTCCCAGGATCAGCGTCCTCCAGAGACGGCTCTGGTACCTTCGCAGGGTAGAGGACCGGGTCATAATAGCTATTATAGTATAGCTCTTCATCCTCAGTGATACCTAAAATGTTGTCTCCAGTCAGGAGGGAGCAAGAACGAAATATGCATCTCATAATTTAAATAGTAATTGGAAAGTGTAGGGTAAACAGTTTGAAATAATATTTTTAGCAGTTTAAAACAGTTCAGTGTGTTTTGAATATGCAAACGTCTATGACCGGCTTGGGTTGATCAGTAGTATCTTAGCGATACGATATGGCTTATCCCCGTGTGTGAGAGGGGTAAGCTAACACAGTCAGTTCAGTAGGGGCTTTGGTCATAAACGTCTACACTATTCCCCCAGTCCCAGATTCAGTAACAGTAACAATCAGTAGTTGAACCCTAAGGTAGAGTTTCGTGTCAGCAGTGTGGTTTAACATGCAGCTTAACTTTACTAAGGAAATTACAAGAAAACATAATCCGAAACTTGCCTTGTATTAGATTGACTGGAAAGACGAGTCGGTACCGAGGAAGGACGTCAGGTGTATCTTCGAGTTCCTACAGTTGAGAACTCGACTTAGAACCTTGAATAACCAGGCTAAGTGTGCTAGTTGCAATCTCTAGTAGCAAGTCCTAATCAGGTTTTAGTTGTATTAAGTTACAGCTAACGATTACATCGTATGCTACGTGCGTTGATTTAAACCGATTAATTTGATTATTTGGAAATAATACAAAGACCAATTAACTTTGGAAAACTTTGTGTTTTTGTAATATATTTATAAAAATATAGTTTCTTATAGTGATAAATCATGAACTAGTTATTTACTAATATTTTATCCATTTATTTAATTCCTAATTAATTATACGATTATGATTACGTTCTAACTACGGTTATACATACAATCCAAAACCACCCAAAAATCAACATCAA
The DNA here is from genome assembly GCA_029216955.1 of Iris pallida. NCBI lineage: Eukaryota > Viridiplantae > Streptophyta > Magnoliopsida > Asparagales > Iridaceae > Iris > Iris pallida. The sequence goes on along the minus strand of JANAVB010020198.1, from coordinate 2,641,766 downwards.
CCCAGAAAAGAAAGTAAAATCTACACTATGTAATACATGGGCACAGCTAATCATCCTAGAGTTATGGGCTTATGCCCCTTTTACAATTCTTTTACATAAAATAAGAGGGAAATGTTTAGTTCCTAAATAAAATGTGCAGTAAATAATTATCCATAATAAATAACTTAAACATTATATAAAATAATTTAAATTAAAAGTTGGAGTCTCAGACTTGGTCCATCATCAAAATCCAGCTAATACCACAACGCCCGGTCGGACCGGTGCGTTTGCATTTCGCCAGGGCCCACAGACCGGTACGGTCGTCGCCCGAAAAATCAGTTTTAAATTCATTATCCCGAAAACCAATTTTGAAATCAAATTAAATAAAGTTTTGTAAAAATTTGGGCAGCATTTCCTCTATTTTGGGACAACCCAAAACTGGGAAATGCGCCACAAAACCTGCAATTGTTCCAACCAAAATATAATCCCGAAAATATATCCACCGAAATAATTTTCCAAACCACCAGAACCTTCCCGAAATACCCGGGAAATCCGAAATCCACCAACCATATACAAAACCCAGCAGACAAAATCACAGAATATGCTAACGCAGCTAACCGAATCTACTACGTAGCTAACCGGATTTCCCAAAGGGAAACCGGGGACCGATTATCATCACAGACTCGACACGGGAGGGACGAACTACTCTGATTATCAAGAAATTTACCGAGAGGCTCGATGACGGAGTCCGAAGGGTGGCCTCGGACTCGGGACGTGCCGTCATGGACTCGAGAGTCTCCGGACAGCGTTACGATGCGCTGCGAACGTACGGGGAAGCTCAGACAGGAGGATCAATGCACGGGCAACATACGGACAGCGGGTCAGGGAGCCGACGAGCCGCGGGAAGCGGGTCTACGACCAGGAACGGCCGGACAACAGAACATCGGGCCGGAGAGGGTCCGCGAGGAGAGGGGCGCACAGTCGGGGGTGACGGCCGGAGCGCTGTCACCGGAGGGGGCCGCGCGGAGTTCGCCGGGGGTGGGCGAGCTCGGGGTCGGCGGCCAGAGGGAAGCTCGGCTGCGGTCGGGGATCGGGACAGCGCGGGGAGGAGCCGCGCGCTGGGCTCGGCTGGCGGGGAGGGTCGCGCGCGGGGGCGCCGGTCGGAGAACGGCGGGGGCACGGGCTGGATCTCGCCGGAGAGGGCTCGAGAAAGAGGGTGGAGGAGGAAGAGAGGGTTTGTGAACCTTTGGTTCTCTGTGAGATTTTAGAGAGAATGGAGAGAGAGAGAGAGTTGGTTTTTGATCTCCTGTGAAGAAGGAGAGTGGGTGATGTTTAATAAAGGAAGGTTGGGGAGTGGGGGATATTAAGGGAGAGTTATAAGAGGGGGGAGTGGAAGAGTTGGGTTGTGGAACGTGGAAAGTTGGGGGAGTGTGCTGGTCCTTCGGGACCAGCTCTCCAAAATGTTTTTTTTAAATAATAATAATAACCAAGTCAGATCAGAATTAAATAGGAAAAGGTTCGGGCTCAGGCCTGGGTCTGGGTTCGGACTCGGGTCTGGGTTCGAAAACCAAAAATCCATGTTATTATAATTTTGAAACTATTTTCCACTCAAAAATATTTAATAGTAATAATATTAATAATAATAATAATTTTGAAAAACTAAAAGTAACATTAATTATAAAACACAAATTATGGGTTTCACAAGTCCAATTCTGGACACAGGGGCAAAACGGTAATTTTGGGCAAAAATGATGTCCACCGTTGGACCCGCTTTGCACCGAAAAGCGTGCCAGAGTCAATGGTCTCTAAAGTCGTCAAAATACATGTCTATGGATCCGATTTTTTGATACGAACCCAACCATATGTCCAAAGTTGGATTCTGGCGGGCCGTGCACAAAATCGCCCATTGAGTGGGACCAATTAACTTTGGAAAACTTTGTGTTTTTGTAATATATTTATAAAAATATAGTTTCTTATAGTGATAAATCATGAACCAGTTATTTACTAATATTTTATCTATTTATTTAATTCCTAATTAATTATACGATTATGATTACGTTCTAACTACGGTTATACATACAATCCAAAACCACCCAAAAATCAACATCAACCCAGAAAAGAAAGTAAAATCTACACTATGCAATAATTGGGCACAGCTAATCATCCTAGAGTTATGGGCTTATGCCCCTTTTACAATTCTTTTACATAAAATAAGAGGGAAATGTTTAGTTCCTAAATAAAATGTGCAGTAAATAATTATCCATAATAAAAAACTTAAACATTATATAAAATAATTTAAATTAAAAGTTGGAGTCTCAGACTCGGTCCATCATCAAAATCCAGCTAATACCACAACGCCCGGTCGGACCGGTGCGTTTGCATTTCGCCAGGGCCCACAGACCGGTACGGTCGTCGCCCGAAAAATCAATTTTAAATTCATTATCCCGAAAACCAATTTTGAAATCAAATTAAATAAAGTTTTGTAAAAATTTGGGCAGCATTTCCTCTATTTCGGGACAACCCAAAACTGGGAAATGCGCCACAAAACCTGCAATTGTTCCAACCAAAATATAATCCCGAAAATATATCCACCGAAATAATTTTCCAAACCACCAGAACCTTCCCGAAATACCCGGGAAATCCGAAATCCACCAACCATATACAAAACCCAGCAGACAAAATCACAGAATATGCTAACGCAGCTAACTGAATCTACTACGTAGCTAACCGGATTTCCCAAAGGGAAACCGGGGACCGATTATCATCACAGACTCGACACGGGAGGGACGAACTACTCTGATTATCAAGAAATTTATCGAGAGGCTCGATGACGGAGTCCGAAGGGTGGCCTCGGACTCGGGACGTGCCGTCATGGACTCGAGAGTCTCCGGACAGCGTTACGATGCGCTACGAACGTACGGGGAAGCTCAGACAGGAGGATCAACGCACGGGCAACATGCGGACAGCGGGTCAGGGAGCCGACGAGCCGCGGGAAGCGGGTCTACGACCAGGAACGGCCGGACAACAGAACATCGGGCCGGAGAGGGTCCGCGAGGAGAGGGGCGCACAGCCGGGGGTGACGGCCGGAGCGCTGTCACCGGAGGAGGCCGCGCGGAGTTCGCCGGGGGTGGGCGAGCTCGGGGTCGGCGGCCAGAGGGAAGCTCGGCCGCGGTCGGGGATCGGGACAGCGCGGGGAGGAGCCGCGCGCTGGGCTCGGCTGGCGGGGAGGGTCGCGCGCGGGGGCGCCGGTCGGAGAACGGCGGGGGCACGGGCTGGATCTCGCCGGAGAGGGCTCGAGAAAGAGGGTGGAGGAGGAAGAGAGGGTTTGTGAACCTTTGGTTCTCTGTGAGATTTCAGAGAGAATGGAGAGAGAGAGAGAGTTGGTCTTTGATCTCCTGTGAAGAAGGAGAGTGGGTGATGTTTAATAAAGGAAGGTTGGGGAGTGGGGGATATTAAGGGAGAGTTATAAGAGGGGGGAGTGGAAGAGTTGGGTTGTGGAACGTGGGAAGTTGGGGGAGTGTGCTGGTCCTTCGGGACCAGCTCTCCAAAATATTTTTTTTTAAATAATAATAATAACCAAGTCAGATCAGAATTAAATAGGAAAAGGTTCGGGCTCAGGCCTGGGTCTGGGTTCGGACTCGGGTCTGGGTTCGGAAACCAAAAATCCATGTTATTATAATTTTGAAACTATTTCCACTCAAAAATATTTAATAGTAATAATATTAATAATAATAATAATGTTGAAAAACTAAAAGTAACATTAATTATAAAACACAAATTATGGGTTTCACAAGTCCAATTCTGGACACAGGGGCAAAACGGTAATTTTGGGCAAAAACGATGTCCACCGTTGGACGCGCTTTGCACCAAAAAGCGTGCCAGAGTCAATGGTCTCTAAAGTCGTCAAAATACATGTCTATGAATCCGATTTTTTGATACGAACCCAACCATATGTCCAAAGTTGGATTCTGGCGGGCCGTGCACAAAATCGCCCATTGAGTGGGACCAATTAACTTTGGAAAACTTTGTGTTTTTGTAATATATTTATAAAAATATAGTTTCTTATAGTGATAAATCATGAACCAGTTATTTACTAATATTTTATCCATTTATTTAATTCCTAATTAATTATACGATTATGATTACGTTCTAACTACGGTTATACATACAATCCAAAACCACCCAAAAATCAACATCAACCCAGAAAAGAAAGTAAAATCTACACTATGCAATACATGGGCACAGCTAATCATCCTAGAGTTATGGGCTTATGCCCCTTTTACAATTCTTTTACATAAAATAAGAGGAAAATGTTTAGTTCCTAAATAAAATGTACAGTAAATAATTATCCATAATAAATAACTTAAACATTATATAAAATAATTTAAATTAAAAGTTGGAGTCTCAGACTCGGTCCATCATCAAAATCCAGCTAATACCACAACGCCCGGTCGGACCGGTGCGTTTGCATTTCGCCAGGGCCCACAGACCGGTACGGTCGTCGCCCGAAAAATCAGTTTTAAATTCATTATCCCGAAAACCAATTTTGAAATCAAATTAAATAAAGTTTTGTAAAAATTTGGACAGCATTTCCTCTATTTCGGGACAACCCAAAACTGGGAAATGCGCCACAAAACCTGCAATTGTTCCAACCAAAATATAATCCCAAAAATATATCCACCGAAATAATTTTCCAAACCACCAGAACCTTCCCGAAATACCCGGGAAATCCGAAATCCACCAACCATATACAAAACCCAGCAGACAAAATCACAGAATATGCTAACGCAGCTAACCGAATCTACTACGTAGCTAACCGGATTTCCCAAAGGGAAACCGGGGACCGATTATCATCACAGACTCGACACGGGAGGGACGAACTACTCTGATTATCAAGAAATTTACCGAGAGGCTCGATGACGGAGTCCGAAGGGTGGCCTCGGACTCGGGACGTGCCGTCATGGACTCGAGAGTCTCCGGACAGCGTTACGATGTGCTACGAACGTACGGGAAAGCTCAGACAGGAGGATCAACGCACGGGCAACATGCGGACAGCGGGTCAGGGAGCCGACGAGCCGCGGGAAGCGGGTCTACGACCAGGAACGGTCGGACAACAGAACATCGGGCCGGAGAGGGTCCGCGAGGAGAGGGGCGCACAGCCGGGGGTGACGGCCGGAGCGCTGTCACCGGAGGGGGCCGCGCGGAGTTCGTCGGGGGTGGGCGAGCTCGGGGTCGGCGGCCAGAGGGAAGCTCGGCCGCGGTCGGGGATCGGGACAGCGCGGGGAGGAGCCGCGCGCTGGGCTCGGCTGGCGGGGAGGGTCGCGCGCGGGGGCGCCGGTCGGAGAACGGCGGGGGCACGGGCTGGATCTCGCCGGAGAGGGCTCGAGAAAGAGGGTGGAGGAGGAAGAGAGGGTTTGTGAACCTTTGGTTCTCTGTGAGATTTTAGAGAGAATGGAGAGAGAGAGAGAGTTGGTTTTTGATCTCCTGTGAAGAAGGAGAGTGGGTGATGTTTAATAAAGGAAGGTTGGGGAGTGGGGGATATTAAGGGAGAGTTATAAGAGGGGGGAGTGGAAGAGTTGGGTTGTGGAACGTGGGAAGTTGGGGGAGTGTGCTGGTCCTTCGGGATCAGCTCTCCAAAATGTTTTTTTTTAAATAATAATAATAACCAAGTCAGATCAGAATTAAATAGAAAAAGGTTCGGGCTCAGGCCTGGGTCTGGGTTCGGACTCGGGTCTGGGTTCGAAAACCAAAAATCCATGTTATTATAATTTTGAAACTATTTTCCGCTCAAAAATATTTAATAGTAATAATATTAATAATAATAATAATTTTGAAAAACTAAAAGTAACATTAATTAGAAAACACAAATTATGGGTTTCACAAGTCCAATTCTGGACACAGGGGCAAAACGGTAATTTTGGGCAAAAACGATGTCCACCGTTGGATCCGCTTTGCACCGAAAAGCGTGCCAGAGTCAATGGTCTCTAAAGTCGTCAAAATACATGTCTATGGATCCGATTTTTTGATACGAACCCAACCATATGTCCAAAGTTGGATTCTGGCGGGCCGTGCACAAAATCGCCCATTGAGTGGGACCGTGGGGCCCGCAAAACGACGTACGATTCAACTGTCTCAGAATTGGACCAAACTTGGCATAAAGGACCAAAAAACGATACGGTCCTGTTGGCGCAAGTTTTGTCTCGATCTGACGAGCGTGCACAAAGTAATTGGAGAATTTGTAAAGTGCACGATACGGTGAATTTTGACGGATACGCATCAAATTCGTCGCGCACACGCGACCAATTTGAATTCCGTCAAATCCCGCACGACCACGAACCTGTTACGCACCTTTCGATGCTTTCGGTTCGCGACCACGTCGCCCGGAATGACGGGACGCACGTTGTATCGAAGGTTTTTATTAATTTTCTAATATTTGAAAAACGGGTTTTTTTACAAAACTTTAGAATCAAATAACTCTGTCCCTACTTAATGAAATCAAGATCTATAAAAATGGATTTACTGTCGTATATGTTGTAAATAAGGCTACCCAAGTGGTTTTCTAAATTGATCATTGGTTCGACCGGGATCGGCCTTCCAAAACAGTGCATTGGTTGGTGTTTACTGTCAACTTTGAGACAGATTTTTGTCAAGTTGACCTCGATTTTTAACTCGATTTTGTTTTGGTTTAAACTGAAACTATCATATCGGAATAAAGGCGTATAGGTTAGGTTTTTACCTAAGAAATCGGTTCGGGAAATCGTCGAGCGATGCGACCGCAATCCTGCTGCGAAGTTGGCTCGGGACCGCTGCTGCCTTTGCCTTGTCCTCGCGCACGCGCGCGCGCGCGGCCCTCTGGTCGCCGTCCGACGGTGGCGCGCGCCGCCTGGAGGTCGGGGCTGGTCGCCTGGGTTAGAGGAGGGTGTTGCGAGATTAGGGTTTAGGTTTGATGTTCTCGATATATTACATACGTATATATATGTATTGCTCGGTTCTGAAAGCAGGGAGGGGGTCGGCTCTGGGGTCCAACTGCTCGGGTTTGGAGGAGGTTTTAAGCAGGGGTGAGCTTCGGGTCTGCTGGCTGGGCCAGGCCTAGATGGGCCGGCCTTGCTAGGAAATTGTTTTGCTTTATTTTTTTATTATTCTTTTATTGTTTTCTTTTTCTTTTTCTATTATAGCCTAATATGTATACATATATATATATATATAGACATATACGTATACATATATATTTATATATATACACATATACATATATATATTTATATATATACAATCACATATATATTTATCAATACATATTTAATATATATTGTATATATATACATATGTATATCAATATACATATATCCTCTATATTTATATATATATATATATATATATATATATATATATATATATATATATATATATATATATATATATATATATATATATATATATATATATATATATATATATATACATTTTTTTTTACACACACATATAAAATCCTATATATATACATATATATATTCACAAACACATAACAAAGTAATATCTATATACGCACATATATATATATATATATATATATATATATATATATATATATATATATATATATATATATATATATATATATATATATATATATATATATATATTTTTATATATATATATATATATATATATATATATATATATAACCAAATATATATATAATATATATATATATATATATATATATATATATATATATATATATATATATATATATATATATATATATATATATATATATATATATATATATATATATAACCAAATAATAATAATATTTAATAATAACCTTAATATTATAATAATGATAATAACCCTATTAACACTGAAATTAAACCAATAATATATTGCGGTGCACTTATCAACCACCCCATTTATTTGGCTCCAGAAAATCACACAATTATTGTAAACACTAATAAAATAATAATAATACTTATAATGTATATATAACAATTATTAGAAATTAATTGCCAATTCATAAAATATATATAAAATAATTACATTTACCAAACATGTCTATAAGGCCGTATTTGGTCTCACTACATGCCTACATAGACTTGGATTTGACTTGAGCTCAATCTGGATAGGTTCGGTACAACCGGGTTCCCTAAACTTCAATAATATAATTAAATAATAATTAAAATCTTCGGTGCGGGTTACGCCGCAACTTGGCCTGGTTTTTATAGTTAGGACATCACTATGGCTCGGCCTTCCCCTACCATGGCTAAACTCTAGTCAAAGTACGCCACTGCACTATCCGTGCCATGATTCCTAGTCGTCTGGTACTTCAAAACTCCACCATGGCTAAAATCCTCTACCGTAATAATTAACTAAATAAACATAAAAAAAAAAATCTAAAATCACTATTCAAATCAAATAAATAATAAAAATATGTTTTTAAAAAAAAGTTCTCCGGGAAGGGAAGCTACAAATATTAATATATATATATATTTTACCTAAATCAATATATCAATATTAATATATATAACATATCAATATTAATATATATATTTTACCTATATCAATATATCAATATTAATCTAACTATTTTTAAAATAAGGCACGAAGTTTTGTAGGAAAGTTACCATACATGAAATGAACAATTAAATTATGTTAGAATCTTTATATATATACTAATGTAACAAATATTTATTAATTACTCTAAAGTATAATCTATTATTGCAACCTGTGTATTTATCTTTTATTAAAATATTATATATACAAAACTTATTGGTGTATATAATAGAACCGAATATTGGCATAGTAGGATTACACAAATATATATATATATATATATATATATATATATATATATATATATATATATATATATATATATATATATAGTATAAAATCCTAGAGATCTAGAAATACATCACAAGGAGAATGCTCATCCATTTCTTAAGTAAAATATCTTTTAACATATTTAATATATTTAAGCAGTATAACAATAATTTACTCTCTAGCCCATCTAATAAATACCAATATAATAATAGCCAATATATACATTTATCTGAACGTCTCTGGACTCACTACTCGACTATATGAGCTTGGATTTGGTTCGGGTCCAGTCTGAATTAAATTGGTACAACCTGGTCTCCTACAAGTCAATAACCAATAATAACTAATAATTAGATTATTTATAGGGTCATGTTACAACTTAGCCTGGTTTTCCTAATTAGGACACACTGATGGACAGGTCTTCCTTACCAGGGCTAATTTACTAGTCAAAAGCCCGCCACTGTACTATCCGTACCACGATTTCTAGTCACCTTGTACTCAATTTCCTAACAATGACTAAAATCATCTACCATAATAATTAATTATAAAAACTAATAATCACCATTTAAATCAATTAAAATAATAAATAAAATATTTCAAAATTTTCGGAAAGGGGAGCTACAACTTCAAGGAGCTGCCAGAGATTCAAACTAGTTGACTATGATAGAAGGCGTAAACATCTGCCTATAAGTCTCAATCTGTAAAGTAGAAGATTGATCGGGGAGGAAATAGCTGAAGACAAGAGAAGTAAGAACATCCTAATATTTATTTCATATGCATTTCAAATGGCTGAGGGAAAACCTTGAATCAAATCTAACTCGAGATTCGTATATGAATAACAGAATCAGGGATTATAAACCAATTCCTTTCAGCAAAATAGAATTCAAAATAGGCAATTCTAACTTATGATATAAGATTTACATCTAAATAGAGCAAAAGGAAAATTGAACAGTTTATCAAGATTACAGCCTTAATTCTAGGAAAGCCTAACTTACCAAGTGAATAGTATATCCACATTGGATCATACCGTCCAATCAAAAGTAATAGTGTATCTATAAAGATCTGGCAAGCTATCTAAATTTAATAATCCCTTATCTAAATTGCATGGCCTATCTGACTACCTTAACTACCCAACGGTCAATTTGAACAAGGGACTACTAGTCCTAGTCATTCTCTTAAATCAATTTAACTCTAAGTTGTGAATGAGCATTCCTAGTCGCATGCTCGCAGTAGTACGACTGACATCGGTACTACCAAGAGTTCTCAATCTTTTACAAAAAATGACATGCATGGGCCACCACAAAAACTTGTCACGACCCGCACCCGGATTTTCGGATACGAGACGTGTCCAAGCCAGCCTACGCCGCAGAGTCGACGGTAGAACGCTGTCAAGCCCGCAAGGAATAAATGCTCACAATAAACTTTATTGCTCATTCACATTTTTAAATTTGATTACAACATTTACAATATTTATAATTAAAGAAAATACAAAGTTCTCACCATTCATAAAAATGATACAACTGCTATCTATTTCTAGGTTTCTGTCTGCAAGTACACCCGTATCTTCCAAAGCTAAGTGAAGCCACAACTAACCTGAAAAGTGTTGGTTTTCAGTCAGGAATGGAACGAGTACAATCTCACAATAGATTCAATAAATGATAAAATCCATAAATCTGTAAATAATAATAAAATATACGACGAAAAGACAAGTATAGAATCATGGCAGAAACTGAGCATGGGGAACAAGGCAAGTGAGTACTAAAAACAGAGAAGACCTGTAGCCAGCAATATATACTGTAGAACCAGACACTGTACCTATCTAGTGAGTTGAAATACTACTTCGACATGTAAACGGCTAAGGGTAAATCCGGTACCCCGTACATGAAATGTGCGACTGCTATTAGGCACGAATAAGATCCGGCACGCCGCATGTAAAGTGTGCGACTGCTATTAGGTATGAATAATTTGGGTTTGTTTACATGTCTAGAGTATTTTCCTGTCCGACTAGTACTTATGGATCCAAATAGGTCTCGAACACGTAATAGATTGGTCACGAACAACATGTAAAGAATCCATAACAACTATCTCGTGTAACATCGTGTCAAAAACCAATAAAATATCAATGTAAAACACTACTACGTACATGATTCATAGAGATAATCAAATATAAAAACTATCAGAGATGTACTCGCCTGAGATCCTGTGCTGATGAAACCGATAATACTATACCACTCAATGAGCCACAATCTGTCAACACATGCAGAAGTCTCCGGATGCTAAAATAAATATTACCAACATTTTTAGAATAGTCAAATTAGCTAGAATTGTCTGTCCTTAAGTCCAATTCTGAACACAGGGGCAAAATAATAATTTTGGGTCAAAACGGTGTCCGCCGTTGGACCCGCTTTGCACCGAAAAGCGTGCTAAAGTCTATGGTCTATAAAGTCAATAAACTATATGTCTACAGGTCCGATTTTCCGATACGAACCCAACCGTATGTCCAAAGTTGGATTCCTGCGGGCCGTGCACAAAATCGTCCGTTGAGTCGGATCGTGGGACCCGCAAAACGGCGATCCGGTCAACTGTCTCAGAATCGAACCAAACTTGGCATACGGGACCAAAAAATGATACGGTCTTGTTGGCGCAAGTTTTGTCTTGATCTGACGAACGTACACAATGTAATTGAGAAATTTGCACAGAGGTCGATACGGTGAATTTCGACGGATACGCATCAAATTCGTCGCGCACACGCAACCAATTTGAATTCCGTCAAAGTCCACACGTCCATGAAGCCATTACGCACCTTTCGATGCTTTCGGTCCGTGACCACGTCGCCCGGATTGGCAGGACACACGTCGTATCAAAATAATTTTCTAAATTTCTAATGTTTTAAAGACAGTTTTTCCTCTAACTTTAACATTGAATAACTTCATGCATACCAATTGAAAATAAGAACTACCAGTTGCGTTTTAATTCGTTTAGGTTGTCTTCAACTGTGTCCAATTAAATTTTCGAAAACCCTAATATATAGTTCAAAAACTGGCTTCCAATATGGATGATTGGACTGGTTCTCTGTTCCGAATTCGAACAGTTTTTCGGGATTTTTACATCGAATTCTGGGATCGATGGATCGGCCAACCAAAAACTAGTTAGGGGGAACTTAGAGAGGGTCATATAGGCTTTCTACTAGAGTTTACGGGATCGAAATCAGCAAAGTATACGTGAAGAAAAGAGGCAGTAATAGGGGTACCTCGCTGTTACTCTAAATAGGGTGTTCCCCTGTTCTGGCGCAGTTTGCAGCACTGTTCCCGCCTCGCCGTCGCGCCTGGCCGGCCGGAGGTCACCTGCGGCGGCACGCGCGCGGGGTGCCGGGACGGAGCTGCTCGGATTAGGATTGGCTTAGGGTTTATGAGAGATCCTTTTTTTTGTTCTATACGTATTTATATATACTGCGGTTTGCCTTGGGTTCACAGGGGTCGGGGGAAAGAAGTCTTTGGTTGGCTCGGGATGGGCCTGGGCCTTTGGGCTGAGGGGGTCTGCTTTGCTTTGCTACTATTTGTTTTGTTTTGTTTTCTATATAATTATACACACACACACACGCACACACACATATCCCTTTATATATATATATATATATTTATATATATATATATATATATATATATATATATATATATATATATATATATATATATATATATATATATATATATATATATATATATATATATTCATATATTTATACATATATGTATATATTTACCACAAATTCCATACAGACCATAAATTATTTTAAATATAATCAATATCTATAATATAGAATTATTCATTTATATAATAATAATAATAATATATATATATATATATTTATATAAAGCCTAATTTTGTATATCACGAATACGCTTATATATACGCACAAATACATATATATTTCCTACATGAATCCCACTTCCAAAATATATGTTTAAGGAAATATTCACTATAATTATCAATTAAAACATTTATTGATATTTCTATATGACAATTATTATATATATATATATATATATATATATATATATATATATATATATATATATATATATATATATATTATTTCTATATAAACATTTACTAGACCACTACACAAATTACGAAGTGCGCACATTCATACAACGCATCTATGGTCGTTAACGTCTTTGGTCGCTCTACAACATTACATGAGCCCGGGTTTGGTTAGGGTCAAGTCCGGACTAGTTTGGTATAACCGGATCACTTAAACGTCAAATAATTAATAATAATGAATAATTAAACTATTTATAATGGTCATGTCACAACTTGGTCTGGTTTTCTGTCACGCCCCGTTTATCAAATTATAGTAAATTGGGCAGGCAACAACATCTCCAGGCTACACACCCTACGAGTACTTTTGAACCCGTATTGCGATTGTCGCCTGTAAAGGGCTAGAATGGAAAAGTACAAGTACAACTACTATATTTAATTGCATCAATTGTAGCTATTATACAATAATTGTTTTCTAAAGATACCATATATACAAGTTCCATACTACAAAAACATTAATTTACATATGCAGGTTATAAAACGGTGTTGGTCATCTCTCGTGATTCTTTGGATAGCCTACTCCTCACCATTGTCCTCATCATAAAGTGGAAGCATGTCGGCAGGCTCATCGTCTTCTCCTAGTGAACAAATACTAGGTCATTTAAAAACGACAAGCAAGTCCTCGATCAAAGGCGATAATAAGTAAAACAAAAATTTTAGAAGATTTTAGGAAATTCAAGTGAATGGCTAATACCCACCTTGTGAAACAAATAGAAATATTAGATACTTATAATTCAATAATTTATCATACTAGACATGACTTTATGCCTCATGATTATGCACTTTTGTAGAGAACACATGTGGATCATGATCACCCTCTATTTTTTCGACAATAATCCTATTTACCCGGGACCAGGTGGTGTCTGTATTGGGTACGGTGCCTTAGATCCGATCCCTCCACATATTGTGGAAAACTTGTATGTATTAACTTTTTAAATTCTGTTTTATTTTTGAAATTTACTGGACTGTTCTCTGTTGGTGAGCTAGACCTCACCCCCCGACATCGTAAGGCCTTACAGATGCGGGACTACTGATCAGCTTTTACTGGTGTAATTATATTGCAGGGATTTCGATGGTTGTGATCCAGTTCAACTATAAATATAGACAAGGTCTATTAACTCTCAAGTCTAATATTATCCTCAAACTTGGTTACCGTCCCATATATAAGGACAATACGCCATACGGTAAACTCTTATTGGAGGAAGTATTTATCCAGCCTATTACCATCCGTGTGTTAGAATGACACATCATTGGTAAGTCGTTGGCAAGAAACGCTCCTCCACTTATCGTACCATCTCGTGTATCAAGATAACACGCCATATGGTAGGATCAAATGGACTAGGAGCTTGATAAAATTCTAAATTTCCTATTTAGGTTTTTCCAAAACTAAGAGTTGCTAAATTTGGCTAACTCCCGAAATTATTAAAATTTTTGGCAGAGTTTCCTTTGTATTTATTGATCCAAAATTTTTCACAATAAGTAAAATATAATAATTTGGGTACGTCGACCCCTTCAGTGGAGCAACCCTTAACACCAGACCACGCATTTTATATCCCGGTACGCCGACCACTTCGGTGGAGCAACTCTCAACATCGGATCACGCAATTATATATATATAAATGTAGTAAAATGGTTTGGCTTTCCTACCTTAGCAAGCAAATTCAAGCATAAGCATTTTATCTCTCTCTCTATATATTTCTTCGGCAATTGCTTACTTTAAATGTAACTAAATCAAAATTTCACAATTGTTAGTAACAAAATGAATACATAAAATCAAATATCCAATATTGTTTATAATAAAATTTTTATGCATTTATAACATTGGTTCATTGTCAACTAGCTACGAAATAAAAGTAAAACTAAGTATCCCGTATCATATATTGCTTCTTGAAGTAATAAAGTAGCAAATTTCCTTGAAAAATTTAACACGTGCATTATCCTAATGTTTTGGCCTCCATAAAGTATTATTCTAACCATATGTTTATGACGAAATGAGCCATTTTGACACAATTACAATTCTGGACAGAATTATAATATCTTATAAATATGATATTTTGTTAAATTTACTTAGTTTGAAATCTAATAAAATAAGCCCTAACTAGTACACCTTCATATCCATGATCCGTAAGACGTCAATTTTATAAAATTTGGATTGTAGACACATATATTTGATTAAGATCTATAAATGTAGGTGCAACTATGTTTTGACATGTATGTACATATATATTGATAAGATGTACTCATACCATTCAATTTAAAACACACACACACACACAATATATATATATATATATATATAAAATATATATATATATATATATATATATATATATATATATATATATATATATATATATATATATATATATATATATATATATATATATATATATACTAGTAGATTACGCCTATGTAATCATGCAAGTTGTCTTCTCTACACTATAATAGCTATTTATTTGTGTATGTACACATATATAATATAAGCATAGTATCCATTTAGCATTTGTGTTCTAAAATTTATGTCCAATTTATTCATTTATTCAAAGTATCCACTTGGTATGGTGCTCTACACATATTGTGTCCAAAATTTATACATTCATGGTGTTGTGTCCATATTGTACCCAATATTGTGTCCAAAAATTTATAATCATTCATGGTGGTGTGTCCATGTTATATTATTTACTACAAATCCATGCTAAAATTTTACAAAATGGATTTTTATCAAGGATTTTCATAATTTCCAGAATATAATTTAATTCATAATTGTTCAAGAAAATTGAGGAATCAATTTGGAGGAAAAATTTCAAGAGGAAAGAGGAAAAAAGGAATTGCCTTTGATTTCTTGTGTTGGGTCTTGGTATTCTTCCAATTTCCCTATCATAACCCATTCAAATAGTCATATACATACATTCATAAAATTTCAACCAAATTTCTAACCTAGGTTTGAAATTGAGCAAATGGAAATAGGGATTTTGGGATTACCTAGGTTGACAAAGTATGGAAGAGATGGAGGAGGAGATGGTGCCGGAGGCGGTGCGGCAGCAGCTGCAGTAGGTAGCAGCGGCAACAGCAGCAGGAAGCAGCAGCGACAGCAGCAGAGTAGGAAGATGAGGGGAAAGAGGAAAGAATAGAGAGAGAGAGATAGGTTAGGTCTCATATAATAACCCCCTTCTCTTCATGCCATGTGACACATGGCATGGAGAGTGCCACTTCATTTTGGTGGTGACACCAAACTAGATGAGGTGTCCAAGTTATATTTACAAAAATTAAAATTTGTATAAGGGTCTCTATACAAAACTTTATATATATATATATATATATATATATATATATATATATATATATATATATATAATTTTTTTAATAATCATTATGATTATAGTTATAAATAAATAAAAATATAATAATTATTATTAAAGAATCATAAGCCTTAACATTCTACCCTCCTTAAAAGAAATTTCGGCCTCGATATTTCGAATTAATAAATTAATATAAACTACGAAAATAACTAACCTTGTTCGGTAAACAGGTACAAATACTGGTTCCGCATGTCCTCTTCTTTCTCCCAAGTTGATTCTTCTGGGGAATCTTTGTTCCATGCTACTCGAACAAGTAGAATGATTCGATTTTGGAGTACCTTCTCTCTACGATCCAAAACTTTTACTGGCTTCTGTTCTAAGCGTAGAGTTGGACCCACTATGATTTCTGAATGATCGAGTATGTGACTGGGGTCTGGCACATATCTTCGAAGTTGAGATACATGAAATATGTTATGTACTCTTTCGAGGGAGGATGGTAGAGATAATTTGTAAGATACATTCCCAACTTTCTCCAGTATATCAAATGGTCCAATGTATCTTGGACTTAGCTTTCCTCTTGTCCCAAATCTGATAGTTCCCCGAGTTGGTGAAACCTTTAAAAATATATGATCACCAGCCTTGAAATCCAAGTTCCTTCGGTGCTTGTCGGCCCACATTTTATATCGGTCTTGTGCTGCTTGGAGATGACTCCGAATTGCCTTGACCTTGTCTACAGTTTGAGTAACTAGTTCTAGGCCCAAAAGTTGACGTTCTCCTACGTCACTCCAACATATTGGTGACCGACACTTCCTTCCATACAAAGCTTCAAACGGTACCATTTTAATGCTAGCCTGATAGCTGTTATTATAGGAGAACTCTATTAAATGTAAATGGTCATCCCAGGATCCCCCGAAGTCTAAGATACAAGCTCTCAACATATCTTCGAGGATTTGAATTACCCTTTCTGACTGACCGTCGGTTTGTGGATGGTATGTTGTACTGAACTTCAGATGAGTACCGAGACTATCTTGCAGGCTTCTCCAAAATTTAGAAGTAAATCGAGTATCTCTATCTGAGACGATACTCAACGGTACCCTATATTGACTAACAATATTCTTCATGTACATGTCAGCCAATAGCTCGGTAGGTTGACCGACCCGGAATGGTAGAAATCTTACTGACTTTGTAAGCATGTCTACCATTACCCAGATGGCATTATTACCCTTTCTGGTCTTTGGGAGTCCGGGTACAAAATCCATTGTAATATGTTTCCATTTCCATTCAGGTACAGGCAGGGGTTGCAAAAGTCCGACGGTCCGTTGATGTTCGGCCTTTACTTGTTGACATACCAAGCATTTTGACACAAATTTGGCTATCTTTTGTTTCATTCCATGCCACAAATTTTTTTACTTCAGATCTTTATACATCTTTGTACTCCCAGGATGAATGGAGTATTGTGAGCTATGTGCTTCCGACATTATCTCTGTCCTGAGTTCTCCATATGGCACACATAAACGATTTCCAAACCTTAAAGATCCATCAGAATGTTTAATCAATCCTGTTTGTGTTCCAGCCTCAGTCTTGCTCCATAATCCTTGCAATTTCATATCATCCTTTTGTGCCTCTTTGATTCTATCTATTAGGGGTGATTGTATCTGTAAGTGTCACGACCCGTACACGCCTTTCGGATATGAAGCGTGTCCAAGCCCAGCCTACGCCGTAGTGTCGGCGGTAGTACGCTGTCCTATATACACAAGTCACGGCAATCTAGAATCTCATGGTAAACTATATCTCATCTACAGAATAAACAAGTCACAATCAAGATCAATGAATAAGACATGAAACTGAACAATAATGAATATAAACTGAATGTATCCAATAATCAATGTCACATCCGGTGGACACAAATCCACCACCAATAGACGAAAAGAGAAAAGTATATGAAATATACTAACTGAATACAACCTGCTATCAAGGTGACCTCAACTACAAGCACTGCAGTCTGATGCTAACTCAAATCCACCCGTCTGCTCCTAACTCAAACTCGACTAAACCTGAAGAGATCATCAGGTCCTCAGAGTACATAGCAAGATACATAATATACATGCTTATCTAACAGTTTTATCATGTGTAAGGAAATAAATATGAAAAATAGGAACACGACAAATAACCATGAACACGAACACGAACACATGAACACCAGAACAACTACGCATAAATGAACTGCCGAGTAAGCAAAGAATACAAGATCAATGGAAGAACCAAACCCTCATCCCGAGTGTGGACTCACGGGTTTGAACTAAGTACTAACCCTCGTTCCGAGTGTGGACTCTCTGGTTAGCTTACGGCAAAACACCCTCGTCCCGTGTGTGGACTCTCTGGTGCCAATGAACACGACAAACACCCTCGTCCCGAGTGTGGACTCTCTGGTGCACTGATCAACCCTCGTCCCGAGTGTGGAATCTCTGGTTGTGTAAAACGACAAACCAAGGGTTTAGCAGTTTACTACACGCACTCGTTCTATGATACGACTCAAGCAAGGTACTGGTGAGAACAACTCCAAGTGTGACTAAAGGCCAAATATGAACACGACTATATATCCATGAAAACAATTCAAAATAATAATAACACGAAAGCAAATGTCCATAAACAATCAAAACTGGGAAATAAAATACAATACATATGAAATAAAACTGTAGAGGGAGGCAAGGTATACTTGCCTTAGGTCCTGAGCTGCGAGTACGGTTCAGAGCACTGATTCAAATCCAACCTGTTTAGATAGTTCGATATGATCAATACACAATTTAAAGGTACAAATAAGCTATCTATTGGTTTATTTAGGCTTCTAGGTTTACTTCCTATTCTAAATCTAGTTTTCCCTTTTACTAGGCTGTAGGTACTTGTTACTCATATATTGCATCTAGGTATACTCATAGCTAATTTCCTTTATCCACTTATATTCAGGTTTTTACCCTCTAGCCTTCATGAACTTACTAAGCATATACAAGGGGAAGAGTAGTTACACCTATCATGTACAAAGACATGGCTCCTACTAAGTTGCAGGTACTAAGATACCCTATTCCTGACTGATACCCCCTCCTAAGCCTACATTTGCTCTGTCTTGCCACACCTACCAACCTAACACTCTTTCTTATTCCACACATGATATTCCTATACTGTAGATATCTGTTATCCCTTTTCTAATGCCATGGTTAGCAAAGGTTGAATTTGCCAACATTGGTTTATCTATTATTGTCATTAATACACGTAGGCACCCATACTGTAGTAGTACAACAATTCCTATTGGTATCAGGAAATGTCAATCTGATACATTATTCAAATATAATTGATCAGAAGAACAACTTCTCATTAACCCACATTCACATAGTGTAGTCCATGCTCATCTGTATAAGAGGTCAGGGTTTCCCGACCTATTCTCCTTACCACTGACACTATCCAAACCCAAATTTTTGATGTTCCAATGCAAGAGAGTTCCCTATAGCCTTCAAGACTTGGACTAAGAAGCCACTGTCAAGCCTGCCCTCATGTATACATCACCTGGACACTACTCCACACATAGCCCATGCTAGTATCTATGAGATTCCAGGAGAAATCTAAGCCTAGTACCAATTGGTACAGATGGCTGGTACACAGGGGACCCCTTAGTCAGGATTTCTTGTGGTCACCTATAAGAGTTTCTATCTACTGGTTAATAGAGATCACTTGGTGTATGAATTTATGCCTAAGGGAATTACTATATCTACTAGATATTAGGATTCTAATATATGGGTTTCCACTCGATACAGGGATCCCCTGTTTCTAAAGTAATGCCATAGTTGATTCTCAAAGACAGTATCAGCCATCTAATGGGCAGTTCCCTGTATAACTAGGTTAGTACCTGGTCCTGTAGACCATGTCCTGCATCACTTTCCTGGTGTAATGTATAGGGGTGGACTTATGTGAGAAATCCAGTAGATTAATGGGTTGAGTGTTTATCTGTTGGTTCACCACTCACCTCAATCTATCCTTCACTAATTGAACCAAGGTAGAGTAACACAGCTCGATTTGTGTATCCTTATTGATTAGGCATACAATTACCTACCATTCACTACTGATAGTAATAAAATCGATCCTCAATACTTCCTCAGGTAAAATCAGTAACCTACATACTACCGGTACTAAGTTTCCCCCACTCCTGTCACTACTATAAAGTCCTGAACTTCCTGTGCCTATAAGGGACACCCCTTAGTCTGCATCAACTGACCCCTAGGCTGGCTTCCTAGTTCAACCTGTTCTTTATGGAACAACATCCTTATACCTAGATAGCTGTATCCTTTAGATATTAGGACTGTCATCTGATATTCCTAGGGCTCCAGCTATGCATCCCTAAATGTTTGTACAAGAGGTCATCTGAAATGACCGAACCCAGAAAGTGAAGGGGACAAATCTATCATACTAGAAAAAGGGATCTGAACAATGTATATAATGGAATCTAAACGATTTGGACTACAATTTAGTGTAGTGATCAGTTCAGGGAAGTTCAAGTCTGGTCTTAACACATAATGAGTGCCTCGAGCCATCCTATTTCTCATAGACTCTATTACTACAGAGGTGTTATCAGCACCAAAATTACCGAGTCTACAAGTAGACTCTTTCACTAGGTCTTAGGTTTTCAAGGGTTGTTTGCTCTCTATGTCAGAGTCTTGGCTTCTAGGTCAATCCCTGAATTTGTGTAATCCTGAAGGAGTTGATGGTCAGTTCTAGTATTGTATAGGCACTTGGTGTCATGGTCACCTGTGTCATAGTAATTAAGTTCCTAGATACAAAACAACCCCCATAACATAGTTTTCCTGACTTCTTTCTAAGACACTGCAGTAAGTCCCTTGTAGTGCACCGTCCCGCAAAGTCAATCGGAGGAATCGAAACACCGACGACGTTGGAACTTAACCTAGCAATGGCTGCTCGAAGGCTCGCTCGTCCCAGGCGACTCCTCGCACAGGTGGGGTAGTTTCGGTGAACTTGCCTCATCTTAGCCTTCACTTAATAACTCGCATGTTTTCAACTTACACAAGTAGGCTAATCTAAAAGCTACGAACGCACATAGCTAAGAGAATAATCCTGACCTGTCGGAATGTCTTAGAACATAGAAAATGGTCCCACGGTTTTCATAGAAGTTGGCTCAGCGTGCTTTCAAATGACACTCGATCCTTCGATCCTGTGGCTTGGGAGAAGGAACTTGGCTTAAGTTGCTAAGTTGTCCCGACACTTGAAATAGCCTAAGTCATAGGCGTCGCTGCGTGAATGCTTAATAAAGCATGCTCGGTCCTGTCCCGCAAGGCTTGGCATAGCCTTCGCACGTCCCGCAAGTTAAGTCGTCTTGCACGGCTGTTGGCTTAAGTCTAGGCATAAACTTGGTTGTTCAAGTCGACCCCACGCATAGCACGTTCCCTCGATGCGTAGCTCGGCGTAGCCCTTGCTCGTCGAGTCGTTGCCCGAATAAGTTAGATAAGTGTTATGTTGGGCTATCAAAGCCATTTCTAGCAATGTCCCACTCTATTTGCGGTTGTCAAGTCGCGTAGTCCCTTAAGAACAAGTCTCGTCGTATAAGGTATATGACTTGAGCGATAGCGTCGCCTAGAGAACCAGGCCTGTCTAAGGCACGAGCCGCGGTCGGTTTAGCGAATAGCATGCCACGAACAACATAAGTCCACACGACTGGTTGTTGCCGAGATCGGTCCCGCTACTTTGGAGTCTCGCTAAAAGTCTTGATAAGGAAGTGCACGAGATCGGTCCCGCTACTTGGAAGTCTTGCTAAAAGTCTTGATAAGGAAGTGCACAAGATCGGTCCCGCTACTTGGGAGTCTCGATAGAAAGAAGGAAAGCATGGTCATGTTAAGGAAGGATTGGTAGATCGAGTTGAGTCTTGCATGGTCATTGGATAACTTGTCGACAAGGTGTAGTTTCCTCGAATGGTTGCTTAGGCCAAGGGACCGATTCGGCCCGGGAGGAACGAGGCGGCTCACGGTAGGATGCTGGATAACCGTATGGGAGATACAAAGCGCCTCCGGGCTAGCTACCCGTAAGGAACGAGCCGAGATCTCGAGCCGAGTCTAAGATAGCTTGACATTGCTAGTGACCACCTCATGTAGATGGGTCGGGAAGAGCGGCAATCCACGTGTTTGCCTTTGGATAGCATTAAGTACTAGCACGACGTCGGTCGAATCATGAGACAGTCTCGCACGGCATATATCAAGTCAGCAGGATGTAATCCCGTTAGTGCTAGCCTTGTATCGACACGAAAGGAATGAGTTATAGCTATGTCAGTGAGACACGTGCTTCGGCACTAAGCAAGGCTTTCGCATTTCAAGTATTGGCTTCCGCGTATCAATATTGGCATTCGCGTATTGGCTTTCGCGTATCGGCATTGTTGGCCTAAGTTTGCATAAGTTAAATCGAGGCATAAATCGAGTCTAGCGACACAACCTGCACGAGTCGTTCTCCCTTGACATCGCTAGCACGAGAATTGGTCTAGAGGCACTTGAGTTTAAGTGAAAGTCTTGGCACGGCCGAGTTCGCATGAGTTTCTCCTAGGTGAAGCGCTGGCTCGAACATGTTAAGTTACGAATAGAGCACGGCACGACCCTGCCGTCCCGAGTTCAAGTTTGGTCAAGTACATGCACGACGAGGCACTACCTCGATCAAAATACACGTTGACATGATGGCACGACTATGTCGTCGCATAACGAGTTGGTTAGACGTCAAGTCTTAAAACCAATCCTAAGGCAAGACTAGAAAGACAATCGAAAGGGTTTAAGCTGCAGAAAGTAAATGAACGTATCGGTTTTGTATGGGTGGTCGAGGAGCTCACTCCACCAGTACAGTTGAGTACTGACACCTACACAGTATTCATGTGCAGGCACAGGTAGAAGCTCGTGGCGCGGAGCTCGCTTGGATGCGTCGAGACACAGAGTTTCTTAGCGATTCGAAGCGTACGGCCGCATGGATTGAAGACTTATACATGACATAATGTACGGACATCGCCTTCTGAAGCTTCCACTGGCTCAAGCATTGAAATCGAGAGATGAGATAGAGCAGAGTGACTTGTAAATGAGAAAAAAGTGAGCACGAGAGACTTGTAATTTAGCCTTGTGCCCACAAATATAATCTTGTATTCAATATCAATAAAGAGCTTCTTTTGAATGACTTGTGTTCATGTGTGCTTGTTCTAAATTTTTGCTGCTATTCAATGTTTCTGCTTGGAACTTCTGTGCGACGACCCTGTCGCCGCCGATGTAATCGGCCGTTATGGAACTGCCTTGCACGAGCGCAATCTAGGCTCGTACGGTATCACGCCTTAGCGAGGACGATCGCTCCTACGGGAGTGGGGCGTGACATAATGGTATCAGAGCACGGCTTTACGTCCTTGGACTTCACGTCAAATTTTTCAGTTTTGAAAGCTCGCCGTTGATAAAAGAAGTGTGCGCTCTCTCTCGATTGTCCCTCGGCATATCCATACAATAAGTCTAAATATTTTCGAAAGCTCGTACATGCGTTTGTTTTCCATAAAGAAATTCTCTTTATTTGTTGTGTTTCTGGGAAAATTACAACTGTAGGAATCCGATCTAGAAGACGATCGCTTTATCCCTTGGACTATGCGAAGAAGAAAAGATCTCAAAATTTTGACAGTAGATATCAATGTATCTGTACAATGAATGAGAAAAAGAACTCTATTTATAGAGTCAAAACAGTAACTGAAAAGATAACTACCTCACCACTGGTGCATTTGAAAAGTCACGCAGACTCTAAATACACGCAGGGTTAGTGAGTAGTTACTGGACGTGGCCCGTAACTGTTGGACACATGGCATTAGTGCATGGGTCGTGTGCAAGTTACTGGGCACGCGAGAGAGAGATCGGTGGCATGGCTGCCACGTACTCCAGTTGAAATGAAATCCACGCTGTCTTGCTGAAGGCAAAAATCCACGCAGTTTCGTTGACGCAGACTCGTTGAAGGCGAAATCCACGCAAGCTTTGAAGAAGAATACTTCAGAATTCACGCAGGCTTTGAGAAGAATAACTCAAAAATCCACGCAAACTTGAGGAAGAAGAAGGTTCAGAATCCACGCAAACTGCCAGCTGTCTTGATTTGGCACGCTTCGTCTGACACAAAATCTCTGACATTGATTATATTGTCAGCCGCATTAAATGAAGATAAGACCCAAAGTCATGCCAACTTGGTGAAGAGTGAGTCTTGCTAAGAAAGATTTCGAAAATCACGCAAAAGACGGCGATGATCTCTCGAGTTCTGTGCATACGTGGCATACGAGGAGACGTTTCTCGACTGCTGTGTTGTCAGTCATTATGATTCTGACGTATGGCTGAGCTGTCTCTGCGTGATTTCTAAAGGAGATGGACAGGCAGAACTTAGCGTATCTTTTGTGCTGCTTCTCGGATCACTCTGTGTGACTTGTTCTGATCAACTCAGCGTGACTTCATTTTTGAGGCCTACAAAACCCCCTTCAAGGTTTTCGAAAAATGATAAAATATTTTCGAAATACTTTGAAAATAAAGATGATGAAATAAGTTAAAGTCACGCTGAGATGGCTCCAAAATTTTTCGGAAGTCGAAAAGACTTCGAAGTTCTTTGAAAACATCCAAATGAACTTATTAAATATCATAATGACTCTTCGTTCTTTGAGACTGATTGCGTCCAATTTATGGTGGAATATGAACTGTCGACGAGATCTGTTATATAAACAGGAAGAGATTCTCAGCTTTGACATTCATCTCTCAAAAATATGACCCCAAAGGAAGCAGCCGAAGAGGAAGCACGCAAGTTGGGCTTTTGTTCCCATGTTGACCCCACTTTTGGGGGCAAAGAACCCGAACCTGTCGTCATCGAGCTCAAGGACGACTCCACGCAGTTAGCCAAGAATCTCTTGAGCTACTTTGGCTTGGATGGCTCGTCTTCTTCTGATGGGTGGAGCCTTATGGAGAAGCGTAAAATGCTCGAGACTCTGTTGCATCGCCTGGGAGTTAAGAGCGTAGAGGAGTTAGGCATCAAACTTAGCCGCTCTGGAAAATAGGGCATAACTTTCTACGCTTTTGTTGCACTTTTTTGTCTTTTTGTAAGGCCATCAGTGCCTGTTTAAAGAATGAAGTACAACTTTTGTGTTTGATCTGCGTGCTTTTTAATGAAGAATATTAATTAGCACTCTTTGACTGTTTCCAATGTTGCACAGTCTCCCGAAGTACACGTGACACTCATTCCACAATTTACGAGCGCTATTTATGCGGATCTTTTCCAAGAATAGACCTGCACTTGACCCTTTAAATAGATGGATGAACTCCACGCAAACTCATCTTCCCATTCTTCTTCCTCTCTTCTGAGAATGAATTTTCTATGAGAAGAAAATAGGAAAGCCATGTTGTCTGATGTCAAATATCTGTGCACGCTACCAGACATGGATCTGTCAATCCTTAGCAGCAAACTCAGCGGTAAGTTCAATATACACGCATCGAATTTTTTGTTTGCTAAGGACAAATTCATCTTCCTGAAATGAACAGAATGCATCTGTCTTTGCTTGGCCAGTTTCTGTTGACTGATTTTTCTTTACTGTTTCTTGCAGAATTTTGGCTGAAAACCTTCTTCAGAACTGGCATTGGTGATGTGGATGCTGTGGACAATGTTCTTCTGACACCCACATCAGGGAGCTCATACGCTTTTGACGCGTAAATCAGACAACTCAGAACTCTTCGTGAGATAGAAGGGTCTTCCTTAGATGGTAGGAAGAGCCTTTATACACGAGAGTTGGACGGTGGAGTTAACTCTACTACCGAGAAATCGGGTAGTAGAGTTCCTTTCAAGGCAGAACCAGAAATTGTATCCCAAGGTTTGGATACATTCCTGTCTTCCTTGTGAGGTTACCCCCATCCACCAGTTGTATTGGCAGCAACACGTTTTCGTGTTGCCCTACTCTGTGGTTCTCCTCTCGTCTGAGAGATAAGACCAGAGTTTGATTCCTGCTGGACACCCAGGAATTGCCACAAACAACGAGATTGCCAGAGAAGATCCAAGAAGAAATAGATCTCAGTTGTACATAGAATGAAAATCCAAGATTTGTAATAGATTTTCATTATGATTTGTAGGAAAGTCTAAGAAAATGTAATAGACTTTTTGTGGTGAAATGGGAATGGAAATGACACTTCTTCTATGCTCAATGATTTGTATTTGTGGATGAATTGTGGACATAATAGATAATAAAATCATCTTTTCTGTTTTTAGAGTATATGATATTATCAGAGGTATTATGGACATGATAATATATAGGAACTCGAAAGAAAATAGATTGATTTCTATGCAGAGGTCAAAACATGACAAATGAGTAAGCAGATTCGGAATTGATTCAGAGGTTATGAAAACATGATAAATAACGAATCCCCACTTAATGAACTGATAGAAGATTATGAACGGATGAACCGTTAAGAAACGATGAACAGATGAACTGTCGAGTGAATGTAATAAATGAACGGACGAACCGTCAAGTATTAATGAACATATGAAACGTCGGATGAATGTGAGAAATGAATGGATAAACTGAATATCGGGAAAGAATACGTCCCTTCGATCCTTGTAACCATATGCCTATAAATAGAGCATATATTTGAATAGAAGGATCGCATTTTATCGACAATGTCTTCTAAAGAGAACATAAAGAAGGCTGAAGTCGCCCTTGAAGCTACTGAAGGTGTTAAAGAACATCCACCTCCGCAGAAGAAGGAAATGGGCGAAAGCTCGTCTACTCCCAAGCTGCCAAAAGATATCCTGGACTTCCTGGTCGAACCAGGAGAAACCGAAGAAGAAGAAGCAATGAGGCTGGCTGCCTGTCAATTCTTGGTGCGGTCAGGAAAAGATGTATTCAATTCTTTTGCTGATTATGTATGTGGTCCTCGTCCCAAATATGAAAGGGATTACAGTAATCTTCCATGATGATGTACTTTTTTTCTTGAGGGATTTGTCTCAAATGAACTCCGTTTAAGGAAACTTTGTTTACGATATATCCTTTCCACTTTATATTTTTGCCTTTATTCATTGATCTTTTGACTCAGAAATCAGAAAGACTAAATATCATTTTCATAAATATGATATTGAGATAGAAAATTCAGAGGTAATGTGGACATGATTTTCTGGATATCAAATTTGTTGAGAAAATGATACAAAGTAGAATACCTATCTCCACTGGGGATAATAGATATCAGAATGATTCTTCGGAAAGAACAATGAAACAGCTGGAGAGTGATGGGAGGACAATCTTGATAGAAATATTAGACGTAGTACTTCTTCAAGAATTTGCCGTTGATGGGCATCATAGTGGCTTTACCATCTAGAGTAGTGAGTTGATAAGCCCCATTAGAAAAGATCTTATTGACAATGAATGGACCTTTCCATTTTGCATCAAACTTGCCCTTACTCATGTGTGTCATAGTCATCGGGCGTCTGACAGTAAGCACAAGTTCTCCTTTCTGAAATGTTCGAATTCTGACTTTCTTGTTAAAAGCCCTTGAAATTCTAGCTTGATAGAATTCAATATTCTGTTGAGCAGATAACCGTTTTTCATCCAGAGCCTCCAATTCTTGAAGTCGAAGACGATCATTATTTTCAGCAGTGAGTTCATTAGCGATTGCTATCCTTAAAGAAGGGATTTGAATCTCTAATGGGAGAACAACCTCAGATCCGTACACCAGAGAGAAAGGTGTACACTTAGTAGCATTACGGACTGTAGTGCGATAAGCCCACAAGCATTCCCCGAGCTTGTCACTCCAATTACGTTTGTTAGTGGAGACAAACTTCTTTAGGAGTTTGATGATAGTCTTGTTGAAAGCTTCTGCCAATCCGTTAGCTGCTGGATTATATACGGTAGAAGCAACATTATTGATCCGGTGATCGTCACAGAATCGAGTAAATTTCTGGCTGACGAACTGTAGTCCGTTATCATGAACAATGCGTCAAGGAACACCAAATCTGTAGATGACGTGGTGCTTAATAAAGCTGATGACATTAGACGTCTTAACTTCAGATAAAGGAATAGCTTCGGCCCATTTGGAGAAGTAATCGGTTATTGCGAGAATGAACCGATGACCTTTAGATGATGGTGGATTGATCGGGCCGACAATGTCCATACCCCAAGCTTCGAAGGGCCATGATGCTGCCGTCGGATATAGAAATTCCGAAGGTTGATGTATAAAATCTGCATGGATTTGGCAAGCTTTGCATTTCCTTGCATATTCAATGGCATCTGATACCATAGTTGGCCAATAATAACCCATCCGTCGAATACGGTCTTGAAGTTTTGGCCCAGGTTGATGCGCTCCACAAATTCCATCATGTGCTTCACGAATAACTTGTTGGGCTTCATCACCGGCAATGCACCGAAGGAGTAAACCATCATAAGCTCGACGATATAAGGTCTTTGTTGTATGATTGTAATAGAATCTGAGTGATCGTCGTCTGATAGATGCTGCCTCACTCGGATCATTCGGAAGAATATCATATAATACATGATCTAAGAAAAGAAGTCTCCAATCTTTATCCATATTCTGATTCTCATTCGAGTTACTGAAGATGAATTCCATGCTGGAATCGGATGAAGATGATATCGATTTACGACTAAATCCAAATCCTCTTGTTGTGTTGACGTCATGAGACGTTGATTCTTCAATGTCAACTGGAAGTCCTAGAGTCAGGTTATTTTCAAGATGAAATAATTCTCGACTACGAACAACAATCATTTGTTGACGTCTGATTGGGATAGCCAGCACCGCTGCAAGATTAGCAAGGGCATCAGCTTCTGTGTTACATGCTCGCCTAACATGTTCAATAAAGAATTCCTTAAATGATGAGGCCATAGATATGGCCACTCTATGATAAGGAACAAGATCTTGATGGCGAACTTCATAAGTACCCCTGATCTGGTTGACAATAAGTTTAGAGTCTCCATACGCCTCCAAATGTTGAATATTCAGATGTTTAGCGAGTTGAAGACCAATAAGCAATGCGTTTTACTCAGCTACATTATTTGAACACGACTGAGCGAAAGAATAAGCTCTTTGGATGGCAAGACCTTCTGGCGATACAAGAACAATTCCAACTCCAGCAACAATATCGCCATTAGGACCAATTCTTGATGCTCCATCAAAGAATAGACGCCAAGTAGGATCTTCTTCAGCAATTTGATTTGAATCTAGGACTTCATCTGGGATTTCATCATAGAGTTTTGAATTTTCTGGAATTGAGTGAGCAGCCAGAAAATCAGCTAAAGCTTGTCCCTTGACTGATTTCTGAGGAATATAGTGCATATCATACTGAGCAAGTAGGATTTCCCAGTTAGCCAATCGAGAATTCAAAACACTAGATTTCTTCATCATGATCCGTATAGGATTGATCCTGGAGATGACATGAATAGTCTGGCCAATGATATAATGACGTATCTTTTGGACAGCAAACATCAAGGCTAGACATTCTTTTTCAACCGGTGAATATCGAGGTTCAGCTCCGGTCATAGTGCGGCTGAGATAATAAATGGCCTGTTCATGGCCATTTTGATTCTTTTGAGCGAGTAATGCACCCAATGAATGACTCATTACTCGAGTATAGAGGAGGAACGGTATTCCTGAGACGGGAGGTACCAATACTGGAGGGCTCATCAGATATTGTTTTATATCATCGAATGCTTTCTGACATTCATCATTCCAGACAAAAAAGACACCTTTTTTCATAAGTTTGTTGAATGGTCTGCAGCGTCCTGATAAATTAGAGATGAATCTCCTGATATAAGCGATTCTTCCTTGAAATCCTCGTAGCTCTTTTAAGGTGCGTGGAGGACGCATCTCTTGGATGGCTTTGATCTTCTCGGGATCCACGTGTATACCCTTAGAGGTAATGACGAAGCCGAGAAATTTACCACTAGAGACGCCTAAGAAGGACTTAGTAGGGTTCATCTTTAATTGATGCTTACGCATTAGATCAAATATAGTCTTCAAATCTTGGATATGATCCTCCTTTTGTCGACTTTTGACTGCAATATCATCAACATAGCATTCGACTGTTTTTCGTAAATGTTCACGAAATATAGTACTCATAGCTCGTTGATAAGTTGCTCCTGCATTCTTGAGACCGAATGGCATAACTGTATAACAGTATGTACCAATCGGCGTTCTGAAAGAAGTGTGCTTCTCGTCTTCTGGGAACATTTTGATCTGATTATACCCAGAATACCCGTCCATGAATGACATTCGTTCAAATCCACAGGTATTATCAACCATGACATCAGTGATTGGTAGAGGGAATTCGTCTTTAGGACGTGCCGCATTGAGATCGCGAAAGTCTATGCATACTCTGATCTTGCCAGTCTTTTTAAGAACAGGAACAATATTAGCCACCCAATCGAGATGTTGTTCCTCTCTAATAAACCCAGAGGTAATGAGTTTATTGACTTCAGCTTCAATTGCATCCATGATGTCCGGACGAAATCGTCGCTGTTGTTGTTTGACCGGTTTAGCATTCGGCAAGATGTTGAGCTTGTAAGTTACAATTTGAGAATCAAGCCCTGGCATATCTTCATAACTCCAAGCAAAGACATCGATGTAATCACGAATGAGTTTGATCATGTCTTTCTTATCAGTTTCTGAAAGACTTTCACTGATGAATATTGGTTTGGGAGACCCCTCTTCACCAACATCTATTTGAACAAGTTTATCTTCAGTCGGAGGTTCTTTTTGCTCGAAACGGAACTCCCATTGATTATCTAATCTTTGGGCCCACTGTTCTGATTCAGGTGAGATTTCAAACTCTTCTTCGTCTTCATCACTTTCTTCAGAATGGTCAATGGAAACCATGTTGGAAGACAGAAGGTTGCAATAGAAGTCACCGATACTCGTATCGGAATCCCAAGAAGTAGTACTAGAAGAATCAGATCTCTTATCTTCGTCAGACTCAAGATCTTCATGGATAATATTGATGAAAGGAGTAGGAGCAGTATAACCCAATCCGCATTTCGTCCTTCCATATTTCAAAGGAGGAATCCGGACAGGCATTTTTCTTCCTTTTCCATTATTAAGGCCAGTCCTGAAGTCATAGCCCATATTTTTGATGATGTCTCTAGATTGCTGACTATAACGACGTAGTTGTAATCTTCCAGTATCATTATTTTTGTCATCATCTTCAAGATCAGAAGGATTTTGAGGCCCTTTGTAGAAGAATATTGGAATGTCTCCTGGCTTTCTGCTGGGAACAAGAAAGTATGAAGATTGTACAGGTTCTAGAGATACATCTGTATGAATAGTCTGTACAACTCCTATGGTTATTGTGTTCAAGTCATCTAACAGATGTAAATAACTATGAACATAATTACACACATCAACGTACTGCAAAGGTGGAGACTTTTCATTAAATGTAAAAGCAGCAATATTTACATTGGGAGAAGGCTGAGCCTTAGAGATTTTAGCCAAGTCAATGACTAAAGGGGGAGAAGAAGAAGAAGCTTTGTTTCGATTAAGATCGATAACAAATGGCTCAGAAGAGGTGAGCTCCCTTGAAGTTTGAGTAGGAAGAGTAGTCCGCCCTCCAACTGGAATTAGCAGAGTATTTTGTGAAGGTACAGGAACTGTAGTACGCCCACTGACAGGAATGATCAGTGTATTCTGAGTAGATGACTGAGGTAACGGAGAGATCCGTCCACTCACTGGAATGATGAAAGAATCTTCTCCAGAGGGTTTAGGAGATTGTTGCTGAGTAGTTCGACATTTAACAGGGATTATTAAAGTCTCACTTTGTGCATCTTCTTTCTCCATAGCTTGTATGATCCTTGTATACTCTTCTTTGTACATTCGGGAATCATTGAAATAAGCTTCAACCCCATGGAAGGGATTTATATCAGCAACTTCTTTTTGTACTCTTCCATTGCTATCAATGTATTTAAAACATTGATGAAGAGTAGAGGGCACCACATTATTTTCATGAAGAAAGGGCCTCCCCAGAAGAAGATTATAGGATCTCGCGATCTCGATCACATAGAAAGTGACTTTAGATCTGAAATCACCTATCTGAAGCTTCAGATGAATCTTTCCCAAAGGCTTACTTCGGCTTTGATTGAATTCCAAGATAGTAGTAACCGTCTTGGAGAGCTTGTGAAGAGGGATTTTTAGTTCATCCAACAAACTCTTTGGCATTATGCTTATAGCAGACCCTGGGTCAATGAGAATACGATCTATCTTCATCGTATCAATATAACCAGTGTAGTAGAGAGGTCGGTCATGTCGATTATCCTCCAGTAACATGTCATCTTGTGTAAAGGTGATATTTGGGATAATCTCCAGTACACTGTTGCAATGTAAACAAGTGGCAGGTTCCGCATCCGGCTTCTTCAATTGAGCAAGACAAGAGTCAGCTTGTAGAAGTGCTTCACTTAACGTCTCCCGAGTCTCTTTGGAAAGACGTAGAAGTTCAAAAAGGGACATTCTACTTGGAGTATTAGCAAGCTGAGCCAAAATGTCGAAGTTGTAAGGCTTCTGAAGTCCAAGAGGAGAAGACTTCTTGATTGGCTTATCAAACCGAGCCTGTTGTTTGCCTTTCT
The DNA here is from genome assembly GCA_029216955.1 of Iris pallida. Lineage (NCBI taxonomy): Eukaryota > Viridiplantae > Streptophyta > Magnoliopsida > Asparagales > Iridaceae > Iris > Iris pallida. The sequence continues at coordinate 2,608,937 of JANAVB010020198.1, read as the reverse complement.
CCAGAGCCGTAGGCTTGGGAGGAACAGGTTCAGTAGATGGTTCTTCTTCGGGAGGAACATTAGGTGCATCTTTCGCATCTGAAGGGATATCAGTAGGATCTTCAGGATTTTTAGAATAATCTTTTAGGTAAGGTTTCCCCGTTCGAGTAGCACTAACAAGTGCTTCTTCTTTGTCTTTTGGCTCTGTGTCAGAGGTAGACCCAAGAGAAGTCATATGACATGACTTGATCTTTCCAGCCTTCTTAGATTTTTGAGAAGAAATCTTTTGAGGAGAAGGCGATTCAAAATCTGCCACTAGATCAGGATGGATCCACATGATTTCCCCTGTTTCCAAAGTGATTGGCACTAATCCTTCAGACTGTGGAGGAGGAAGATTCACTATGTCAAGAGTTATCTTGGGAATAGGAACAATCCCACTTTCAAGGAGTTGAGGAGGGAAATTTCTAAATTGTATAGAGACGACGTTGGAGGTGACGGTCTTCTCTTTTGGAGTAAGAGAGATAGCTCCAGATTTAATCATTTCTTGGATCTTTCCTTTCAATACATAACATGTACGAATTGTATGACCCAGCATTCTGTGATATGGACAGTATTTAGGATGATCTGTCTTACCAGCTTCATCAGGTTTCTTGATCTCTGGTAATTGTATTTTATTACCTTTCAGCAGACATTCAAAGATACCAAGGACATCGTCGTCATCAAAAGAATATTCTTCTCTGGGACGAGGTGTTCTTGATTGTTGAGTTGTAGAGGCAGGAGTTTGAACATTTGATGCATCTTTGCTCTGAAGATTAACTTCAAGAGTTTCTTTTCCTTTGCGAGCATTATTTTTATTGTTAGCACCTTGTCCTGTTTCTTTAGGAGTCATCTGCACTCCTAAACCTTTGAAGGTTTCAGCACTGATTTCTGCAGCTTTAGCACTGACTATGAAGGAAGGCCAATCTTGAAATTGAGTGAACCCTGTCCACATACTGATGATTGGCAACAAGTTTGATTTGTACGTGTCAATGGTGACAGCATCAGGAGTTCCAAGAGGCATCTTCAGAGCTTCTCTTCGAAACCGTTCAATGTATTCCTCTGTAGATTCATTATTTTTCTGCTTGATTCTAATAAGAGCAGACATAGTCATGTCATTAAGCCCTTCATAGAACCTTTCAAGAAACATCTGTTTGAAACCAGCAAATGAGGTAATACTCCCATCTGGGAGACTTCTATACCATTCATAAGCCGTTCCCTTGAGACAATCAATAAATACCCGAGTAAGAAGGGCATCACTTGGTTGTAGTTGATCAGTCATCACTTCAAAGTGATTGATAAACTGACTTGGAGAAGTGGTTCCATCATAGAATGAGATAGTAGGAGGCTTGTATTTAGGAGGATATGATACTTGCTTCCATTCTATCGGATAAGGCTGCTTGATGCCTAACCTTTGTAAACCATCCTTCTGTTTGAATGCCTCGAATTGAGTTTTGAGATTTTTCAATTCTTCAGAGACAACTCCCGAAGATTGTGGAGTTGTGGCTTGTAGAGAATAGTTGGGAGGAGGAACAGCATTGTAAGCACTACCCCCAGCTCCAGAGAGACTAGGATTTGGTTGAGCAGGTCCAGGAGTATTGGATTGTACTGCTGGAGGAACTTGTACTGGACTTATATCAGTATCAACTGGTATGGCATCTGATACAGTCTGTCGATTTTGCAACTGAGCTATCATGAGTTCATATATTGACTTCATTGTGTCAGTCATAGACTTCATTTGCTGTTCCAAAGAAGCAATTCTTTGATCTTGAGGAGTCAGGGAATAAGAAGGTTCATCAGTATTCCCATCAACCATATAAGTTATGACTGTATGAGGGATTATTGATGAACTAGTAGATGTTGTATGCTCTGAATCATTGCTTCGTATATCAAAGTCAACTATAGGAGAATTATCCCCAGTAGGAAGAGGTGGAAAGTTAGATTCTCCAAGAAATTCAGAATCAATTTCAGGGATCAAATTTCTTTGACTAGAAGCCAGGACTCTTGCTCTGGTGTTTCTATATACTCCATCTGGACTATCAACTCTACCCCCGGTGTCCCGAGAAGTCATGTTGACAGAGGCAAACAAAGGCTCATCTTCATCAGGCATAGGTTCATACTGAATCCTATTAAAGATAGACTGTCGTTTATTTTGACATCTGCATTGCATTGTGACTCTTGGCTGGAAGTCACATTCATGATCACCATGGTCTTGAACTGTTGATTCACATCTGCACTGAATTATGACTCTTGGATAGAAGTCACATTCAGCATGTTCCTTTGATATAGAATTACTCCTTCTCTTCTGTTGAAGATATTCCCGTAAATCTGTTTGTGAAGATTGAGGAGTATACTTCATGTTCTTGGGTCTTGATGGCTCTTGATTATACAAAAAGTGATTAATGTGAGCCACATAATTTCTTGCATACTCTGCATCTGGATCTTTTATCTTCATATCCAATTGGTATGGTTTCTTAACACTAGAAGTGCTGAGTTTTGTTCTTAAATCAGTGGAAGGTAACATATTAATTTTGGAAACATGGAGTTTTCCTTCCATTGATCTGGATATTTGCAGAGAAGGAAGAGTTAAACCACTCCCTTGATTAGGAGTTGGTAACAGACCCTCTTTAATAGACAGATTCTGTGCCCAATTTGAAGAAATCAAAGAAGAAGACATTAAGGAATGTTTCTTCTTAGACTCATTCAGATGTTGAGACATAGAATGTCCAGAAGGAAGAGTAGTCAAAAGACCATCTCCTTTCCTTTGACTAACAAAAGTATCAGTCAAAGCTGTTCCTGGAGTAAAAACTACAGGAGCAGAAGAAACAACTAAAGAGTTATTCCTTTTCGAAGGGAATTTGTGTGGAAGACCACCCCCAGTTCTAGTAGAACTCGGTGAAGAAGAAGAGATAACTAAGGAGTTATTCTTCTCTGATGAAATACACGCTGAAACAGACTTGGTTAAAGAACCAGAGCTGTTAGCGTGACTTCTGATTTTAGAATTACACGCTGGAACAGATTTGGCTAATGAGCCAGTACTGTCAGCGTGACTTTTGAATGTGGGATTGCACACTGGAATAGATTTGGCTAAGGAGCCAGTACTATCAGCGTGACTTTTAGAGTTGAATTTGCACACTGGAACAGATTTGGCTAAGGAGCCAGTACTGTCAACGTGACTTTTAGAGTTGAATTTGCACACTGGAACAGATTCGGCTAAGAAGCCAGTACTGTCAGCGTGACTTTTAGAATTGAATTTGCACGCTGGAACAGATTCGGCTAAGGAGCCAGTACTGTCAATGTGACTTTTAGTTACTGTCATCTTCGAGCGCACAAGAGTGTGCGTGCTCGCAGTGGAGTTCTTGCCAGTGTTAGGAGTAGACACTGTGGCAGAGACTTCACCATTGACTGCCAACTGATTCTTAGGGATATAGACAGAGTGTCCCTTCGACTTGGCAGTGATGATGGAGGCTGGAATGGGCTTGCCACCCTTAGCCCGCTGCATTTCTTCATAGGCGAGTTGATCGAATTTGATCGTCATCACCTTCTTCGTCGAGCCGATTGACAAAGTGTCGCATTGAGTTATTACCATCTCAGAAGAGGAGATGGTTTTCTCCAGCAGAGTCGCCAATTTGTTTTCCATAAAGAAATTCTCTTTATTTGTTGTGTTTCTGGGAAAATTACAACTGTAGAAATCCGATCTAGAAGACGATCGCTTTATCCCTTGGACTATGCAAAGAAGAAAAGCTCTCAAAATTTTGACAGTAGATATCAATGTATCTATACAATGAATGAGAAAAAGAACTCTATTTATAGAGTCAAAACAGTAACTGAAAAGATAACTACCTCACCACTGGTGCATTTGAAAAGTCACGCAGACTCTAAATACACGCAGGGTTAGTGAGTAGTTACTGGACGTGGCCCGTAACTGTTGGACACATGGCATTAGTGCATGGGTCGTGTGTAAGTTACTGGGCACGCGAGAGAGAGATCGGTGGCATGGCTGCCACGTACTCCAGTTGAAATGAAATCCACGCTGTCTTGCTGAAGGCAAAAATCCACGCAGTTTCGTTGACGCAGACTCGTTGAAGGCGAAATCCACGCAAGCTTTGAAGAAGAATACTTCAGAATTCACGCAGGCTTTGAGAAGAATAACTCAAAAATCCACGCAAACTTGAGGAAGGAGAAGGTTCAGAATCCACGCAAACCGCCAGCTGTCTTGATTTGGCACGCTTCGTCTGACACAAAATCTCTGACATTGATTATATTGTCAGCCGCATTAAATGAAGATAAGACCCAAAGTCACGCCAACTTGGTGAAGAGTGAGTCTTGTTAAGGAAGATTTTGAAAATCACGCAAAAGACGGCGATGATCTCTCGAGTTCTGTGCATACGTGGCATACGAGGAGACGTTTCTCAACTGCTGTGTTGTCAGTCATTATGATTCTGACGTATGGCTGAGCTGTCTCTGCGTGATTTCTAAAGGAGATGGACAGGCAGAACTTAGCGTATCTTTTGTGCTGCTTCTCGGATCACTCTGCGTGACTTGTTCTGATCAACTCAGCGTGACTTTATTTTTGAGGCCTACAGCGTTCAATTGAACGCATCGATAGGCAACGGCCTTTGTGCCGAACGATGTTAAACATGACTCGATTGAGAACACATGCTAAGTTAGCAAAGTCGCGTGCGTGCCTAAATGGTCCTACGTCGACATTAGCAAGTGAGCGTGCAAACTTGAATATAGTCCGCACGGGATGGTTATGCGGCGCAACTTAGTCCGTGTGTCGCGCACCTCGACCTTTTGGTGCACGCGAATTGCGAGCGATATCAAGTATCGCTCGGTCAGGAACGGAAATACACTTAGTGTGTGTATCAATAGGAACGCTATCGAGCTAACGCTTAGACATGCACGGAAGATTGATTTGGACTTTGAAAAATAGTACGAACGACTTAGTAAGTCGACACGGCGTGAGCAAATACGCTAGAGATTCGTCGAACAAATTTGAAGGATGTCTTAGCGAATGATGCGAACATAATTGAGGACTAGATCAGATGGCTCGAATCCTGAGTGGTGTATGGATTTTCTTGGAAATCATTCGAGCGAAGATTGAGGATTACAAATAATAACGAGTACGTCGACGAGGCGATGCGATCACGCATAGCCCTAGAACGTGTCACGCTTAGTTGATCGTAACTTCGTGTGTCCCGAACGAGATGTCATTCGAACAACTTATGAATGGGCAACGCGTGCTAGACAATGATTCAGAACGATGAATAAAAATGAATGGTCTTGATCGAGGAAACTTAGAGGATCGCACGTACGATTTCGGATTGATTCAAATGAAATGTGACTTGAGTTTTGAACAACGATCTTGAAATGAGCTTGAGAAAGAGCGACTGAACTTGATCGGGTATATCGAATGGAATTATGGTATATCTAGTTCGGACAATAGCATCAGTCGCATTACTTGAAATTGGTTGCAAAGGAAGATCGTCAGGTTACGCATATCGTCGATGGTATTGAGGCGTATCAAAGATCGATATACGATAACTCGGGGGTACTCTGACTCGGCGAATGACGATCGTGCAAATGTCATTGTTCCGTTGGATGCTATACTCGGGATGTTAAAATACGTTAAGGAAATGATAGACATGGCTCGAGGATTTTCTAGTTAAATGAATGACGGTTAGACTATCGAATTAAAATTTTGACTTGGATGAAAATGATATGTTTGGAATTGCTTTGTCGATAACCACAACATTGACGTTCTTGTCTTATGCGAGCGCAACTCTAGCCTCGTATATGCGTCACACTGATTAGGGCGATCACTCCGCGTGAGCGCCGGTATGGTGATTCATACAGCGGGGGTAATTGAACTAGCATGGCGTGGCAATTTGTGTGCTTCGACTTGTGGTGACACGAAGGTGAACTTGAGAATGACTTGGTGTACTTGACGATCGAATTTGAGGATTGCATAGGTCCAATCCGCGTATCGAGAATGAATAAGTCTAGACGCAAGAGTTACGCCCTGATGAGAATGATTATTCCGCGGGAGCGTTGCATGGTGATTCATGAACCACCGTGGATAATCGGACTCGCGTGAGATTGGGGCACAACATATTGTCAAAGCTAGACGACCTCGTGATCGAATACATAAATTGGTTAGAATTGGTGATTTGAATGGATTCGAATATGTGCAATGAATGTATTGATGCGAATAGGTGATCGTGCTCGATGTTTAGAAATCTGAGTGATACGAGCTTGGGTAGAAAACCCCGTACTACCGACTTTGGTTTGACCTTAGGATTGGGGTCAGTGTTGGTATTATTATTGGGGAACTATGATTCCAATCCTGACATTGACTTAGCCTTGAAAGAAATGGCCTAGCGGATAGGCGAGACGCCCTGTTTCAAGAGTTGCAATCAAAAGATTGATCTTGGGGATTGGCATGGACTGAAAGAGTGAATCAAGAATAGGAAAACCTGCTCACGAGACTCAGCTGACATACATATATTTTAGGGATGCCTGAGTATGTGCACGATGCGACTCGAGTGAGAATGACGAATTCTCTATCATGCTGCTTGGCTGAATGCATATATTTTAGGGACGCCTGGAATGCGTGCATGATCCAACCAAGTGATACGTTGAATATAAATGAGACTTGAGGAACTGGAAAGTGTCTTGGAACTTGAAATCGTGTTAAGGGAAGAAATGATAATAGTGCAAGCGTGGCTCAGACTCAAGGAACGCGTAGGCGTATCTCGCTCGACTGTTATAGTCCCGTGTCTAGGCTCGATTAAGTCTTGGCCATAGAAATGGTAGGATGGCTTGTCTTCAGGAAAGTCTCGAGGACGAGACTTGTTCTGAGTGGTGTATGATGTAGTACCCCGTCCCGCAAAGTCAATCGGAGGAATCGAAACACCGACGGCATTGGAGCTTAGCCTTGCAACGGCTGCTTGAAGGCTCGCTCGTCCGAGGCGACTCCTCGCACAGGTGGGGCAGTTTCGGTGAACTTGCCTCATCTTAGCCTTCACTTAATAACTCGTATGTTTTCAACTTGCACAAGTAGGCTAATCTAAAAGCTACGAACGCACATAGCTAAGGAAATAATCCCGACCTGTCAGAATGTCTTAGAACATGGAAAATGGTCCTATGGTTTTCATAGAAGTCGGCTCAGCATGCTTTCAAATGACACTCAATCCTTCGATCCCATGGCTTGGGAGAAGGAAGTTGGCTTAAGTTGCTCAGTTGTCCCGACACTTGAAATAGCCTAAGTCATAGGCGTCGCTGCGTGAATGCTTAATAAAGCATGCTCGGTCCTGTCCCACAAGGCTTGGCATAGCCTTCGCACGTCCCGCAAGTTAAGTTGTCTTGCACTGCTGTTGGCTTAAGTCTAGGCACGAACTTGGTTGTTCAAGTCGACCCCGCACATAGCACGTTCCCTCGATGCATAGCTCGGCGTAGCCCTTGCTCGTCAAGTCGTTGCCCGAATAAGTTAGATAAGTGTTATGTTGGGCTATCAAAGCCATTTCTAGCAATGTCCCGCTCTATCTGCGATTGTCAAGTCGCGTAGTCCCTTGAGAACAAGTCTCATCGTATAAGGTATATGACTTGAGCGATAGTGTCGCCTAGAGAACCAGGCCTGTCTAAGGCACGGGCCGCGGTCGGTTTAGCGAATAGCATGCCACGAACAACATAAGTCCACGCGACTGGTTGTCGTCGAGATCGGTCCCGCTACTTGGGAGCCTCGCTAAAAGTTTTGATAAGGAAGTGCACGAGATCGGTCCCGCTACTTGGGAGTCTCGCTAAAAGTCTTGATAAGGAAGTGCACGAGATCGGTCCCGCTACTTGGGAGTCTCGATAGAAAGAAGGAAAGCATGGTCATGTTAAGGAAGGATTGGTAGATCGAGTTGAGTCTTGTATGATCATTGGACAACTTGTCGATAAGGTGTAGTTTCCTCGAACGGTTTGCCTAGGCCAAGGGACCGATTCGGCCCAGGAGGAACGAGACGGCTCATGGTAGGATGCTGGATAACCGCATGGAAGATACAAAGCGCCTCCGGGCTAGCTACCCGTGAGGGACGAGCCAAGATCTCGAGCCGAGTCTAAGATAGCTTGACATTGCTAGTGACCACCTCATGTAGATGGGTCGGCAAGAGCAGCAATCCACGTGTTTGCCTTTGGATAGCGTCAAGTACTAGCACGGCGTTGGTCGAATCATGAGACAGTCTCGTACGGCATGTATTAAGTCAGCAGGATGTAATCCCGTTAGTGCTAGCCTTGTATCGGCATGAAAGGAATGAGTTATAGCTTATGTCAGTGAGACACATGCTTCGACACTAAGCAAGGCTTTCGCGTATCAATTATTGGCTTCCGCGTATCAATATTGGCATTCGCGTATTGGCTTTTGCGTATCGGTATTGTTGGCCTAAGTTTGCATAAGTTAAATCGAGGCATAAATCGAGTCTAGCGGTACAACCTGCACGAGTCGTTCTCCCTTGACGTCGCTAGCACGAGAATTAGTCTAGAGGCACTTGAGTTTAAGTGAAAGTCTTGGCACGGCCGAGTTCGCATAAGTTTCTCCTAGGCAAAGCACTGGCTCGAACATGTTAAGTTACGAATAGATCATGGCATGACCCTGCCATCCCGAGTTCAAGTTTGGTCAAGTACATGCACGACGAGGCACTACCTCGATCGAAATACACGTTGACATGATGGCACGGCAATATCGTCGTATAACGAGTTGGTTAGACGTCAAGTATTAAAACCAATCCTAAGGCAAGACTAGAAAGACAATCGAAAGGGTTTAAGCTGCACAAAGTAAATGAACATGTCAATTTTGTATGGGTGGGTGAGGAGCTCACTCCACCAGTACAGTTGAGTACTGACACCCACACAGTGTTCATGTGCAGGCACATGTAAAAGCTCGTGGCGCGGAGCTCGCTTGGATGCGTCGAGGCAGGGAGTTCCTTGGCGATTCGAAGCGTGCGACCGCATGGATTAAAGACTTATACAGGACATAATGTACGATATTGCCTTCCGAAGCTTCCGCTGGCTCAAGCATTGAAATCGAGAGATGAGAGAGAGCAGAGTGAATTGTAAATGAGAGAAAAGTGAGCACAAGAGACTTGTAATTTGGCCTTGCGCCCACAAATGTAATCTTGTATTCAATATCAATAAAGAGCTTCTTTTGAATGACTTGTGTTCATGTGTGCTTGTTCTAAATTTTTGCTGCGTATTCAATGTTTCTGCTTGGGACTTCTGTACGACGACCACGTCGCCGCCGATATAATCGGCCGTTATGGAACTGCCTTGCACGAGCGCAATCTAGGCTCGTGCGGCATCACGCCTTAGCGAGGACGATCGCTCCTACGGGAGCAGGGCATGACATCCCTTGCCCCTTTACCTATTGTTCTGGGCTAGGTACATCCATTGTAGCCCTGAATTAGTTGGATACCTAGGACAGTCCCTAGAACAGAATCACACACTCCATGCCTCTATACCCTGCTAACCTGGCACATAACCTTCATATATAACCCTCAATGTCCTGTGCAATCAGTCCTATTGATATGGCTACATCATCACCATGTGGACAGAATATCCAGTCACAATGCAACAATAATGACTAACATGAAAAGTGTGCTTTTCCTCCAGAAATCGAATAGCCACCCTATATTGTGTGCCAACTCTGATATCAATTGACCTTGACCATTTAATGTGAAGCCTGTGTACACCCCATGGCTCCTACTGTGCAACGTGATATGAGACTCCCCAATCCTGTGTATTTTGCATACAGGTACATACCTATGGATTGACACGCAGGGCAATTATCCTATTTTGTTACTCTGCAGGTCGGTTTATACACAAAGGCTCATGGGTTTTATTACTGGGTTTCCTTTAGGAATTTGATCGAACACATCATTATACCAATGAAATTAATCGAGTACGTTCAGGTTTTAACTTAATAGCAGGAGAAGAACAAATGCTAATGCAAGGAATTCAGAATTACCTGTCGATTGTTCTTGCTTGCCGACTGTCCTTGGCTTGGAGAAGAACTTGCGGCAGGGCTAGGTTTCGAAGGGTCGGAGGCTAGAGTGTTTTGGGTGGAAAGAAATCGAGAGGTCTGAATTTATATACCCCTGTATACAAATCTGAAGGAGATAAGAAAAGAGGATTCAAATCGAGTTTAAATTAGATTTGCTCCTTTCTGAGAGTATTTCGAATTCAATTCAAATTCAAAACAGTGTAAGTTCGGTTTTAAAAAAAGTTTGAATTGGTGACATTTGCACTAAGGCCCCTGTTAATACCATTATTACTCACTTGAACCCTCCATTAGTATTTCAAATAAAACCAATAATAACCATAACAAATGTATGTGATAAATAAATAAAAAAATAAAAAAAATATAAGAGGATAAAATTGGTCAAGGGGTTGACAGTAAGTTTTCCCACATTCCATCTGTCACTGGACCTATTACTTCAATCTCCATCTTCCTCAAATCTTCCAGTATTTCTTTAGATGTATTCATAAAGAAAGCCGAGGGTCTTCTACTTAAGGCATCGGCCACTTTGTTAGCCTTTCCCCGATGATATTCCAACTCCATGTCAAACACTACCAAAATATAGTAAATTAGCGACGGCACATTAGCGATGGACAATTTTCGTCGGCGTTAGCGACAGATTTACGGCCAATAACCGACGGCGTAACGATGACAAGACGATACAATTTTTAATTTATTTTAAGGGGAAGAAAATGTCGCTCATCCGTCGCTAGGACGTCGGAGATATAGCGACGGATAATGAGCCGTCGCCATGCAGTCGATTATTTGGTGGGAATTGTTGAGGGAAATGGCGGGACAATTCTTCGACTACGTAACAACGGATATTCCGTCGGCAAGCAGCAAAAATAGCAACGCCCTCGCTAAATAAAGGGCCCAGACTAAAATTGAAACAACGGGGGGAACTTTTCATTCCCCCCAAATTTATTCTCTCTCCTCTCTCTCTCTCCCATGGCGGTCGGCGACCTCACTCTCCTCTCTCTCTCTCTCCCCGCGGCGGTGATCGGCGATGTCACCCTCACTTTCTAAGTTAGGGGTAAAATGGTAATTTTCTACTTTTGAATATTTTTTGGGAATTTTTATTTCATGAATATTAATATTTAATTATTATAGGAGTCGGGTTCGAATTTTATCGTATTCCGAGTTAATTCGGGACCCCGAGGAATTTTGACTTGAGTCGTAATTAGCATGTTATTTAACCATGGCCCACCATACTTAACTTTTAGGTTTAGAAGTTTGGACTAGTCTCCCATGAGTATTTAAGCTTAATTATGATTTTTGTTTAATTTTAGCTAACCCACATAACCAAATTTGGACTTAACTTAGCATAGAAGTTAAGGGAGGGGCAAACTTGTAATTTCAAGTGCCCCAACCCTTCCCTTTATGACCAGCCACCCCCTCCCCATTTATTCTTCTTCTCCACTTCAAAATATCACCATTTTCTTCTTCTTCTCCAAGCTTTTCTCAAAAGTTAGAATAGGTTTTCCCTAGAAATCATCTCAAAATAATTCCTTTTTCTCCAATATTCTTCCATCCAACTCTTCCTCTCCCCCAAGTGAAGCTTCTCCAAGCTTTGGGAGCAAGAAGTGCAAGGGTGTGTCCTAAACAATTCGTTGTGTCGGAGCCGTGTCGGAGGACTTTCGAATCGGGAATCCATCTTCTGATAGGTATAACCTATTCTCTAACTTATTCCCTTCATCATGATAAATAGTTTGAACCATGTGATTTGATTTCCATAAGTTGTGTCCTAGTTGTGTCGAGTTTGAGTCCGTTTGGAGTGTCCTAGGAGAAGTTAGAGTTTGTGACCGTGTCCTTGATTTTCCCCAAATTTGGACACATTAGAATAATTAGATTGGCCTCTAAGTGGTAGGCACTTTTAACTTCATTATTTAGTATTTGTGTGTGTGTCCATACATATATGTTGTGTGTCCATATACATATATATATATATATATATATTATATATATATATATATATAATATATATATATATATATATATATATATATATATATCTATATATATGTGTATGTGAGAGTGTTTATATATTTATGTATATGTGGTGTGTCTATATATATATACATTTATATATATATGGATATGTATAGATATATATATATATATATATATTTGTGTGTGGTCATGTGTATATGTGTGTGTATTTGTATGCGTAGAGAGGGAAGGGAATGAGGAAATGTATGTGAGTATATATATATTATATATATATATATATATATATATATATATATATATTATATATATCTATATATATATATATTATATTATATTATATATATATATATGTGAGAATGATAGAGAGGGATTAGAAGAGATTAGAAGAGAATTAGAGGAGTTGAGGGGAGTTTAGAGAGGGAAATAGAGGGAGAATGATGGAGGGATTTGTAAAGGGGAAAGGGGGAGCACCCACAGCAGCTAGGGGGCTGTTTTTCCCCCCTAAACAGCCACTACTAAAATAACCCCTTTTAGCGACGTCAGGACGTCGCTAAAAATGGAAATACGTCGCTAACCAGTTTGCGACGTATTTAGCGACGAAAAACGGACGTCGTTTATAGGCAATCGCAGATGGCAATTTAGTCGCCATACGTCGCTATTTCGACGCGTAGTTTTGTCGCTAGACGTCGCAAAATGAGCGACATATACTACGTATCTCTACGTCGCCAACGTTGCGACGTAAAGCGACCACTTGCGACGTTGTAAACTTTATATATGATGACATGGCATAGCAGCCACGTGGCAAGTTAGCGACGTCTACCGATAGATGTAGCGACGTATTTAGCGACGTCTAGTGACGTGACGTCACTATTTAGCGACGTATAGCGACTTCTACTTTACGTCGCAGTACGTCGCAGAACGTCGCTATACGTCACAGATATTATAAAAAAAATATAAAAAAAATATAATTGATATTTTTGTTATGCTGTGTGTCTGTGTTTACTGTGTGTGTGAAGTGCAGTGTTCGAACCATCGACAGTTTCGCTTACTGTTCTATGTTTTATTTTGGATAGAAAGAGCAACAGTTCAGGGTGCACTTCTCAGAGGTTCCTCTTCACGTCCTTCACCTTCTCGGGAACCTTTACGACGTCCCGAGAAAGTGAAGGACATGAAAATGAACCTCTCCGAAGTGCACCCTGAACTGTTGCTATTTCTATCCAAGATAACACATACAATAGTAATCGAAGCTGTCGATGGTTCCGAACACTGCATTTCACATTCACTGTAAATACAGACACACATCATAACAAAAATACATAATATATTTTTTTAAAATTTCGGCAGCACCTCCTTTGTATATCAGATCATCGCATATAACCCAGCGTAGGTATATTTGTCATCCCCATCGCAGATATCACAAAGTAAATATCACAATAAAAACAGGAGGCAGTGCAAAGTAAATATCATAGACACAAATCCTCACAAACATCCAATAGAGTCAAATAAAAATGGAAGATAAAAAGTCTCCCACCAAGTGTATAAACAACAGTTGTATGAATAAACAATTTGCCCATAGGGCCAATACACACAAGTCATAAAAAACTAATAAAATTACTGCGGACCCCTGCCGCGCAACTGGGATAGAATGTAGTCATACTGCTGCTGGGTGAGCTGTACCGTAGGGGCAGTAGGAGGCAGTGCAATGTCTGGAGTCGGCGTCGGAGGCAGTGCAGTGTCTGGAGTCGGCACCGTCGATGGACCGGGAGGACGTATCTGCTCCAGCTCTCGCAGTCGCTCACCATGCGCAGCAAGGGTACTCACCACCCTCTCAGTACTCGCCCTCAAGCGAAGCCGAAAACTGAGTGAGTGAGACAGACATGCTCCTCTGCGATCCCTCCAGCTCGACCTGTCTACGCTCTGTGCGCTGCGTAGACTCGGTGAGCGTCTGTAAGCTGGCAGCTGTAACCTGATGCAGACTCATCAGCTCCTGTATACTGCGCTCGACCGTATCAAATCGTCCGGTGATGATCGGAGGGTCGGATCGTCGCTCGACCGCATCAGAAATCTGCTGTTGCAACTCGTGACGCAGCTCCTCGATCTGGCGAAGGATATCCCCAACTCGTAACGACGCCTGCGAAGCCGGAGACTGCGCACTGACAGAGGGGACCCGGGATGACTCCGAAGCCAAATACGCGCCGTAGGATCCCGTACCGTAGTACGTACCCTTCTGAAGACCGCCAACGGCGGTCATCCAGAGATCGTCCTGCGATAGAGCTGTAGGCGGCTGGAGGAACTACCAGCCCCTCCTCTGCTGGCGCACTAGCAGCAGCAGCCGTCTCCTGCTGTAGCCGAACAAACTCGGCCTAGAACATGTTTGCTAACGTGTAAGTGTTTGCTAAGTCTATATTGATATCTATTTTCATGTTTTCTAAGTTATAGTAAATTAATATAAAGAATAGAATGTACATATACCTGCGTCGCCCTCTCGTCAATGAACTCCCCAGCCCTCCGATGTGTGACCAGGAACGGTCACCATGTTCGGGTCCTCACCCTTTTTACCTGTTAAATATTATCTATTATAGTATTAAACATTCTATATCGAACTATATATAAATTAATGTCCGTCGTAGAAAACGTACCAGACGACGAAAATGCTCCGTCATCGGAATGGAGCCACCACACCACTCCGCGATCGACCGTGCCACCTTGGCCTTCTCAGACCGCTCCTGGTACTTGGGCTCGCTGAATCTAGCCTTCATCGCAGCCCACTGATCTGGCGTGATCCAACCATGGATCGGACTCCGGCGATCACGACGCTTCTGGTCGTCGATCGCATCACGGATGAGCTTGCTGCGACGGCAGGAAACTGGCCCTCGATCCTCGCCGCCCGGTGTGGTGGATAAAATAGGTCCTCTACAAGAAGTAAAATACAAAAGTTGTATAATATACACAAATGATATTAAATTTAAAAATAAACAATTTTTTTACCTTTAAGTGGGCGAACCAAAAGGCCTTCCTGTCTGCGGGAGCATCTGAGTAGTTGAGCCAAGGCCCACCATAGTTCTGCCTCAGAAATACCCCCAGCTGTCTCTGTACTACAGAAGGTCGTATCTATACAACAACAAAATTTTATGAATATATATGTACATATAATCATTTGAGAAATTTATATAATTAATTAACTTACTTCATAGGCCCGTCCGTCCAAATCTCCATACGGTCTCGCCCGGGGGAGCGCATGGAGGGTCGCCCTCACCTCCTGCCTGGGCAGGTTCAGTCTGATCGTCGGCCTCCATATGCTCGGCGTCGGCTTCCCCCATAGAGCCGTCGACAGGAGGAATGCTGGACGGGATATCAGGGATGCTGGACGCGGGATCAGGAAGGCTGGACGACGAGAGGACTCTGCAACCTGCTGGAACTGCCCTGTCCCGGTAATGGACCGGGAACAGAATGGTACACTGGCGTACTCGGAGATGAGGATGAGGGTATGGAACTGCCCCCCATCCCTAGGCCGAGGCTGACTGACTGCCTAATGTAATATCCTCCGCGTCGTCCTTCTGGTCTAGTCATACCTGATAATAACATATGACAATAAAACAAAAATACATATTTATACGATAGACATCACAGATTTTTGAAAAATATCATGGTCACAGATAAAAGTGTCACAGATTTATTATTACAAAAATACATTTATATGATAGACATCACAGATTTTCCTCTTCTGAAAATTCATCTAGTTCGTTTAGCTCATCATTCTTCTTCTTCTCTTCTTCTTCTTCTTCTTCTTTTCTTCTTCCTCCTCTACATCTTCACTTTCATCTGCATCTTCCTCTTCAGATAATTCTACTTCTTCTACACAATTAGATGTGTAATGAGGAACTTCCGTCGTGTCCACTTCTATAATATTTGTTACAAGAGGTAGTTCATCCTGTTGATAAGCTATATCGTCAACCTCAAAGGTATTTCTAGCTTTGGTCTTGCATACTGCCCACCAGTCCGACCTTGTTGTTCTCCGTTTAGGATAACTTGTGAAGTACACGAGCTGAGCCTGACTTGATAGGACAAATGGTTCATAGGCTTGATATCAACGCTGATAGTTTATATCAACAAGACCGTGCTTGTCTACTTTCCAACCCTGACCTTCAATCGGATCGAACCAATCACACCTGAATAACACAATCTTAGCAGGCTCTATTCCATATATGTCAGCTCTACGATCTCCTGTAGCACGCCATAGAAATCGTTGCCCGCATCAACATCTTTGTAGTTCGAAGATCTGATACACAAACAGCTGTTTTTGGTGGAGTCGAGATCCACAAAGTTGTCTTGATCGGGCAAGTTGTTGACTTGAACCTAAACCCATTAACACAGTAGCTTGGCCATATTTTTGCAGCATAAATTGGTCCCTTGGCTAGCGTTCTAATAGACTCATTCTCAAGTCTTGCGTATGGACGATCGACCTAAATACCACGAAAGAAGCAAAATTTAAGCTCATTCTAAATCAAGTGCATATACAGAAAGGTAATTACAGAGTTCTCAAGTCTTACATATGCACTCAACCATGATGGAAAATAAGGTCTCATTTCTTGTTCTAGTTCTTCTTCTGTTATGTGTGGCCTACCTGACCTCACATCATCATTAAATATGCTGAAAACAATATCGTACAATTAATATAATAGTATTCTCAATACTATTAAAATAATATAAACGTATTATTTACTTACCCCTCCAGTTTCTCTACTTCCTCCTCGTCGCAGTTGAGTAATACATACACCTGAGCAGCCCTTAGCTCATCATCGTTCAGATATCTCTTCTTCATTTACCCGATGGCTTTCCTGGAGCATTGAATACCTTCAGTATTGTATCATTACTTTCATGATCTCCGTCGTCGTTTCTGGAAGCTTTCGTTCTATGTTACAACATGAGGCTTGAAATACATCGAATAAAATTGTAATCTCCTCGAGAAAGGCTTCACAAATAGAACCCTCGACCCATGCCTTATTTTTCACCTTTCTTTTTAGGTGATTCAAATGTTGCTCGAACGGGTACATCCATCGATATTCGACGGGTCCACCAACACGTGCCTCATAGGATAGATGAATCGACAAATGCTCCATAGAGTCGAAGAATCCAGGAGGAAACACCCTCTCTAGCTTGCATAGTGTTACCGTAATGTCCTTCTCTTGCTTTTCTAGACGATCAACGAGCAATTTCTTAGAACAAAGATCCCTGAAGAATATGCTAAGCTCCGTCAATGGATCCCAAACTGCCTGCGGTAATTCCTGAAATGCAATCGGAATTAACCTCTCCATGAATACGTGACAGTCGTGGCTCTTCATACCCGTCAATTTGTTTTCCTTCGGATCGACACATCTTCTCAGATTTGACACATATCCGTCTGGAAATTTTAGGCCCTGGATCCACCGACAAAGTCTCACTTATCCTCCTTGTCCAGCGAGGAAAATTGACTTCGGCAGGAACTGTTTTCCATTCTGCTGTATCAAATACAACGCATGGCGTTTGCATATTTCTTCTAAGTCCATCCTGGCCTTGGGATTGTCTTTTTTTTCCCTTTACGTCCATCACAGTATTAATTATGTTATCAAACACATTCTTCTCAATATGCATGTGTAGCTCCCCTTCCCGAAATTTTAAAATATTTTATAACTATTTATTTTGTTACCAATTTTATCAAGAATATTTTATACGATATTACTTTATTATTGCTGGTATATTATTTTGACAATAAATGTTATATAGATGTATGTGATCATATTATACAGATAGACTCTACCTAGGAGCGATGCTTCTGGGATTTTTTAGAATTTATGGAGTATTGTATGAGTATATATAGAATATATAGATAAGTAAATATATAATGGATATAAATAAATAAATAAATATATATATGTAGATGTGAGTGTATATGTGTATATATAATATATAGGGTATACGTGTATATGTATATAATAAATATATATCTGTAGACATATACGTGTATATAAATACGTATATGTTATATGTATTGATATATAGAAATATATATATAGTATATATATATTGAAATATAGGAATACGTGTATATACGCATATATTATATAGGTGTAATATATATATATATATATATATATATATATATATATATCTATATATATATATATATTATATATAAATATATGGGCATATTTGTATGTATATATAAATAAATATTAAATATGAGTATATATATATATATATTAATTGTATATATATAAATAGATATAACACCTTTAGTTATTTTAAATACAAAAGAAATAGAAGAATGAATCAACAACAGAAGCATCAGAAGCAACAGTGGCAGGCCGTTCTTAACTCTTCTCCACAGGCCAGCCCGAGTAACTTCGAGCCAGGCCCGACCCCTACGTCAGTTCTGTGTAACAACTGGACTATAAATACTCGACGGGATTGGGATGTACTCGAGGAGTCAAACAATAGAAACCTAACATCTCGACACGCCGCTGCCTCCTCCACAGCGCCTCCACAACCCGACGCCACCCCAGACCAGCTGCGCGGCCACCCTCCGTTGGCGGACGACCGCCGCCGGCCGGTGTAGCCGCGCGCGCGCGTGCAAGCACGGAGGAAACGGGACAGCAGCAGTAGCGTTCGTGGAGGACTTCGCGACGGGATTCTCGACGGGTGGTCGATCAATCTCAGAGCTGTCTTCTCAGGTATGCTCACAACCTATAGGCCTACAAGCCTGTTCATCTAGTTTAGATTAGTACGGCCTAGATCGCCCACAAAATCGACGCAAAATCGACGAAAATCCTGTCCCGAAACAGGGCCAAGAATAGTTCGAACAACCAACTTGGCATCGATTTTCCCGCCAAACCATCACCAGTTTCGAAATTGTGTTTAAAGAGAATTAAAGACGACATATAGGAGATCACAACCTACTTTTTAGATCTGAATTTTGTTAATTATTCACAGAGAAATCAGTTTCCAAAGTTAGAGAAAAATCTGTTTTTAAACCAATAAAATTCATCCACACGACGTGCGTCACGCCAATCCGGACGACGTTCGCGCACCGTAAGTATCGAAAGCTGCGTAACAGTTTCGTGGTCGTGTGGGATTTGACGGAATTCAAATTGGTCGCGTGTGCACGACGAATTTGATGCGTATCCGTCGAAATTCACCGTATCGTACACATTGTAAATTTCTCAATTACTTTGTGCACGCTCGTCAGATCGAGACGAAACTTGCGCCAACAGAACCGTATCATTTTTCTGGTCCTGTATGCCAAGTTTGGTCCAATTTTGAGACAGTTGAATTGTACGTCGTTTTGCGGGCCCCACGGTCCCACTCAACGGGCGATTTTGTGCACGGCCCGCCGGAATCCAACTTTGGACATACGGTTGGGTTCGTATCGGAAAACTGGATCCATAGACATGTAGTTTGACGACTTTAGAGACCGTTGACTCTGGCACGCTTTTCGGTGCAAAACGGGTCCAACAGCGGACATCATTTTGACCCAAAATTACCGTTTTGCCCCTGTATCCAGAATTGGACGTAAGGACAGGCAATCCTAGCTAATTGGACTTTTCTGAGATCATTGGTATTATTTATTTTAGCTTCCGGGGACTGTTGTACGGGTTTTGACTATAGTGGCACATTGAGTAGTTCAGATTGTCGGTTTCACCAGCAAAGGACCACAGGCGAGTACAGTTTATTGTCTGTATTTCGATATTGATTTTCACTATATTTCATTTATTGGCCATTGGTTATGTGATTATTTTCTAGTATAAATTGTTGAGTCGGGAATGAGAAGTACCAACGATGTTGATCTGACCTTAGACAGTGTAGACAGTATAGACAGTGATTATTATTACAAAGTAGACAGTGTAGACAGTGATTTATTTATTACAAAGTAGACAGTGTAGACCATGATTATTATTGCATTTAAACTGTGTAGATCATGATTATTAATTTGTAGACAATGTTTCTTTATTTCAATATTTGCTGTAGACAGTGTAACTTTAGACAGTGTAGACAGTGTAACTTTAGACAGTGTAACTTTAGACAGTGTAGACAGTATTGCATAATTGTCCCGAGACCGATCACATATCAAAGGTACTTCGAACAGTTGGGGAAAGTATTTTGTGTCTATTTATTTACTATTGGTTTTCTGTATTTCCTGTTTATTTTCAAAACTCATGATTGATGTCTAACCTTTATTTATAGTCATTTTCTTTATTGAGATTGCATTCAGTGAATTGTGCTCGTTCCATTCCTGACTGGAAACCAACATTTTCAGGTTAGCCGTGGATTCATCTAGCTTGGGGAGTGACGGGAATACTTGCAGACAAAGCCTAGAGACTAGCTAGATAGTTGAGTTGTAGTCATTCAGTCATTTGTACAAGTTTATATTTTTCTACAAATGTAAAACTTGTGATCATTGTAAATTAAATTAATTTTATGAATGAACATTATTTGTAATTTTGATCTTCATTGCCGTGACAGCGTTCTACCACCGATACTGCAGCGTAGGCTGGCTTGGACACGTCTCGTATCCGTTTAAAAAAAAAACGGGTGCGGGTCGTGACAAGTTTTTGTGGTGGCCCATGCAGGTCAGTCTTCGCAAATCATGCGAACTCGTGATGGTACTTAAGTTAGACGTACTATTGCGAGCCTGCGACTAGAAAATGCTCATTCACGAATTAGAAATTAATTTAATTTAAAAGAATGACTAACTAGGAGTCCCTTATACAAATTATCGATGGGTTGTCTAGGCTATGCAATTTAGGTAAGGTTTATTAATTTTGATAGTTTGTCAAATCCCCATAAAGTACATTATTACCTCTTGATATGACGATATGATCCTATATGGATAGGTTATTCGCTTGGTGAGATAGGGCTTCATGGAGTTAATGGTCTAACCTTGATAAATTGTGCAAATCCTTCTCTCTGCCTCTTAGATATCATTCTCATATCTTAGTTGAATTGCCTATTTAGTTTCTATTTGCCCTAGGGATTATTATTTTGTATAAATTTTGATTATTGTTATCAATAGATGAACCTCGAGTTAGTTTCGATTCAAGTTTTTCCTCAAAGGGTTGAGTACACACGGAATAGATATTAGAATGTTTGTATATCTTTGTCTTCAGTTATTTCCTCCATGTTCATCTTTTATTCTAAGGATTATAACTGATAGATACTTACGCTTTATTTCATAGTCGACTTGTTTGAATCTCTAGAAGCTCAGGAAATTTTTACAGATATAATTAAAGGAATGTTAGTTAACTCATACTGGCAGGACAGCAGCACACTGTCCCCATTTATTTAAATTTTGGAGACTAGGGAATCACTGCAGCCAGTAGCGCGCTGGCGAAACACAACCCCTAGAGGTAAAATTAGTTAAGAAATATAGGTGATGGGATATTGCCAAAACTATGGCTAGTGGTCCTCTCTTTGATCGCCGTTACCCTTGAGTCAATATTGGATAGGGTTAAGAAGTGTTTGACTTCGTATCATATTTGAGTTACGAAACTAAGGGTTTACCACAGCCCGAGTATACGGGCGAGGCGTAGTCCTCGGTGAAATAACTTCAGACGTGATTACAAGTTTAGGATACAATGGAGGATAGGGAAATGCCCTTTACGTTCCTTGAGATCCAAAGCCAATATTAGTGGAAGTTCTGCAAGTTGAGTAGCATGCCTCCCAACCTAGCATTCCGCGGTCCTTGTGCCCTATTGACGAGAGAATTAAATGACACTAATAGGTTTACCTAGAATATGGAATTAGAAGTCCATAACCCATTGGTTGACCAAGGTCTTATGAATAAGAAGATAGTAGGAAGACTGTATAAGCAAGAACACCTGGTAAATTTTGATTCTCACAAAACTCGAACTACTTGTGCCTTCTTTCAAAAATCTTATATACTTGTAATTTGACTATCTTAACCAACTCTGCTATTACAGCCTAGTTTTACAAGCTCACTCTGTTCTCGAGCTTGATTTGAGACATATGTTTAGTGGGGACGCCTGCTAACTTATTGTCTAATCAGAATCAGTGTATTATGGTCTGATCAACCATGATGCATTTGGTTCGCACTTTATTTAATTACCCTACGTGGATTGAGATATAGATGTCTCTAGGGTCTCACCCACGACTGCATTGACAAGTCCTCTTGAATTATATGTGCGCCCTTGAATCACAAAATTGTATTCAGTAACATCTCCCTTGAATTCTTTATTGTTTTTATCTTTCTCCAATTTGGAAAGCCGAAAGCTCGTGATGGTAGAGAGATACAGGGTATTCCCATGGCTATGATAATGGTAGGCACAAGTGTAGCTACCAACGGCCAGTCCTGTGATTGAGTTACTCGTTCTCCTCTCGACCCCAAACTGTTATCGGGACTTTCAAGCCATCTGAATTTAAGAATGATTAGGGTTTTATCCTTAGTCGTAATGCCAACCTAGGAGACTATCTATTCTCAAGAACCAAATGTTGTGAGTCTCTAATTTTTGCTTGAAGCTTGCCTTAACTAGCAACCCTTAAGCCTTGAACCAACCCTTCCTCGACCGAAGCCTGCCGTTAGACCTGAGATGAATAGACAAGGCTAAGGACAATAATTTACCGTGACTATGGTAGACACTCATCCCGAGATTGGTTTCCAACAAGTATCGTCCTAGTTATGTAAATTTTATTATTAAGACCTAACTAGTGTTGGAACACCACAGTCACTATCTTAGCCAATACCATAGCGTAAATTTTATTATTATGACCTACCAGTTGTCAACAACAATACATGATCACCACAACCCTTGTGACCATAGTCTGGCAGGTTTGACACAAATAGAATTTCTTGACGTAATTGTTAAAAATCGTTTCTTATGTTGTGCCTTGGAGTTGGTTACCCCATCGGAAACTCTCGTATACTGCGGACGAGTAGATCATCCTATTTTATCGATCATGTGTCATTGTACACATCTTTCTCCATTTACTGAGGAACGATCCTTGACTTGACTTATATCTACCGTATTCCGTTATGCCGTACCTTATTCTTTATTACCAAGAGTCGGGGTGCGATATCCGGACTTTAAAATTTTTCAAACCTCATTATTCCTAAGACCATGTCTTAGTTTCTAAGGTGGGTAGACTGTAAGCTTCCTAAAAAAAAATTTTTTTTTGGGATATACAAGGATTACCGATTGATTAGAATAAATTTTATTAGAATGATAGTTAGGGCCCTATGGACTCCCACTTTCCATTTAGATCATTTTGTGTCCCCGGTCGTGTCATTAATATTCGGAGCACGAGACCAGTTGTTACCTTCCAACAAATTTCATACGCAAGATCTAGACGGATCCACCTTCATCTAGGTATATCATGTCCCACTCAAACACGTCCCCTTATACTCTATTTTATGGTACGACTTACAGGTAAAAAGGACTAGCTGTAACCCTTACCATAATACCGATAAACTTCCCAATTACAATTAGAGACTCAACCTTGACTCAATTCATTCGACCCAATATATGGGGGTGATCGGCTGGAAGCCCACTACGCACATGTCACTAGTGTGCCATTTAATTGTGTCTTCTCGTGCTACTTAAACATAAAAGTCACGGAAGGCGCATCTTCAGGGCTTACAAAACCTATTTAACCAATCCGACTGCCCAACAAGCTCAACTACTTGGGTGGAAAACTATTCTAGGCTACCTTAACCTAGTAAAAATAGTTTATAGTTGGGACCTTGTTCAGTCCATATAGATTGAAATCCAGGGTTCATCCAACTAACGATTGGTGTCCAATCGGAGAAACCATTAAGACCCAGTTAAATCCATCCATGCTTACCACCATAGTTGACTATAAAATCGGACTATTTGAAATAGGACCCAATACCTATTATGTAGTCTCCACCTCCTAGAATGTGAGGCTATTCGTAACCCTTATTCCATCTACCTGGAAGTCGTGATACGATCTTGTATTGCGATATATCCCTTGCTCATGTGTATTACATAACCACGGAAAAGATCGCGATCTTAATTTTTCAAATTTTGTTCCGTTATGGAACCTTATTTGGATTAATTTCGGGAACGGAACTTCTGTATTGCACGGATTGCAAGCTCCTCTAGGAAATGAAGGGTCCATGATTTAGCAAGTGACTGGACTAGAGTAGCCAATTTAGCAATAAGACAATGGTTTATAGACCTTCTTTCTATTTGCATCATTGGATACACTCTACCGCTATAAAATGTCATATTTGTTCTTGAGTATTCATCCATCTTCCCGTCCTTCCTATTTCTGAGCAATGAATAGTCCTGTTTAATTGAATTTATTAATAATTTTCTTAGCCACTTGTGTAAATTCGATGCTGGTTAAATTTTGGATCGCTTGATAGAAAGGAGAAGATTATAGATGACATATACAGTAGATATCTAGGGGTAGAAATTTATTTTAGCAATTATTGGAAGATTATAAAGTTTAGTGACACGAGATTTGAGGGAGTAGTGTGACCAAAGGTGGTAGAATACTCGGAGTTTCGTAGTTACAAATGGCTAGGAGGATGATATAAACTGTTTTCGAGGAATTAAATTCAAGGAGATTAAGGTAATGGTAGATTTTTCTTTTGAAATCAAGGAATAGTACGAATTAGAATTTCGAGGACGAAATTATTTTAAGGTGGGTAGATTTGTAGCTCCCCTTCCCGGAATTTTAAAATATTTTATTACTATTTATTTTGTTACCAATTTTATCAAGAATATTTTATACGATATTAATTTATTATTGCTGGTTATATATTATTGACAATAAATGTTATATAGATGTACGTGATCATATTATACAGATAGACTCTACCTAGGAGCGATGCTTCTGGGATTTATTTAGAATTTATGGAGTATTGTATGAGTATATATAATATATAGATACGTAAATATATAAATGGATAAATAAATAAATATATATATATGTGGATGTGAGTGTATATGTGTATATACAAATATATAGGGTATACGTGTATATGTATATAATAATATATTATCTGTAGATATACGTGTATAATACGTATATGTATATGTATTGTATATATAGAAAATATATATATTAGATATATATAGAAATATAGGAATACGTGTATATACGTATATATTATATAGGTGTATAATAATATATATATATATATTATATATATATATATATATATATATTATATATATATATATATATATATATATATATAAATAAATATATGTGGGCGTATTTGTATGTATAATAAATAAATATTAAATATGAGTATATATATAATTGTATATATAAATAGATATATACACCTTTAGTTATTTTAAATACAAAAGAAATAGAAGAATGAATCAACAACAGAAGCATCAGAAGCAACAGTGGCAGGCCGTTCTTAACTCTCCTCCACAGGCCAGCCCGAGTAACTTCGAGCCAGGCCCGACCCCTACGTCAGTTCTGTGTAACAACTGGACTATAAATACTCGACGGGATTGGGATGTACTCGAGGAGTCAAAACAATAGAAAACCTAACATCTCGACACGCCGCTGCCTCCTCCATAGCGCCTCCACAACCCGACAACACCCCCAACCACTGCGCCGGCCACCCTCTGTTGGCGACGACCGCCGCCGGACCGTGTAGCCGCTCGCGCGCTGCAAGCACGAGAACGAGACAGCACAGACGTTCGTGGGGGACTTCGCGACGGGATTTCTCGACGGGTGGTCGATCAATCAGAGCTGTCTTTTCAGGTATGGCTCACAACCTATAGGCCTACAAGCCTGTTCATCTAGTTTAGATTAGT
This sequence comes from Iris pallida, assembly GCA_029216955.1. Lineage (NCBI taxonomy): Eukaryota > Viridiplantae > Streptophyta > Magnoliopsida > Asparagales > Iridaceae > Iris > Iris pallida. The sequence goes on along the minus strand of JANAVB010020198.1, from coordinate 2,583,116 downwards.
ACACCTAGATCGCCCACAAATCGACGCAAAATCGACGAAAATCCTGTCCCAAAACAGGGCCAAGAACATTCGAACAACCAACTTGGCGTCGATTTTCCCGCCAAACAATCCCATTTCGAAATTGTGTTTAAAGAGAATTAAAGACGACATATAGGAATCACAACCTACTTTTTAGATCTGAATTTTGTTAATTATTCACAGAGAAATCAGTTTCCAAAGTTAGAGAAAATCTGTTTTCAAACCAATAAAATTCATCCACACGACGTGCCACCCATCCGGACAAAGTGGTCGCGCACCGTAAGTATCGAAAGCTGCGTAACAGTTTCGTGGTCGTGTGGGATTTGGCGGAATTCAATTGTCGCTGTGCGCGACGAATTTGATGCGTATCCGTCAAAATTCACCGTATCGTGCATGTTGCAAATTTCTCAATTACTTTGTGCACGCTCGTCATATCGAGACGAAACTTGGGCCAACAGAACCGTATCATTTTTTGGTCCTGTATGCCAAGTTTGGTCCAATTCTTAGACAGTTGAATTGTACGTCGTTTTGCGGGCCCCACGGTCCCACTCAACGGCGATTTTGTGCACGGCCCGTCGAATCCAACTTTGGACATACGGTTGGGTTCGTATCGGAAAACTGGATCTATAACATGTAGTTTGATGACTTTAGAGACCGTTGACTCTGGCACATTTTTCGGTGCAAGCGGGTCCAACGCGGACATCGTTTTGACCCAAAATTACTGTTTTATCCCTGTGTCCAGAATTGGACGTAAGGACAGGCAATCCTAGCTAATTGGACTTTTCTGAGATCATTGGTATGTTTATTTCAGCTTTCGGGGACTGTTGTACGGGTTTTGACTATAGTGGCACATTGAGTAGTTCAGATTGTCGGTTTCACCAGCAAAGGACCACAGGCGAGTACAGTTTATTGTCTGCATTTCGATATTGATTTTCACTATATTTCATTTATTGGCCATTGGTTATGTGATTATTTTCTAGTATAAATTGTTGAGTCGGAATGAGAAGTACCAACGATGTGTGATCTGACCTTAGACAGTGTAGACAGTGTAGACATGATTATTATTGCAAAGTAGACAGTGTAGACAGATTATTTATTGCAAAGTAGACAGTGTAGACCGTGATTATTATTGCATTTAAACTGTGTAGATCATGATTATTATTTGTAGACAATGTTCTTTATTTCAATTTGCTGTAGACAGTGTAACTTTAGACAGTGTAGACAGTGTAACTTTAGACAGTGTAACTTTAGACAGTGTAGACAGTGTCGTATAATTGTCCCGAGACCGATCACATATCAAAGGTACTTCGAACAGTTGGGAAAGTATTTTGTGTCTATTTATTTACTATTGGTTTTGTATTTCCTGTTTTTTTTAAAACTCATGATTGATGTCTAACCTTTATTTTATAGTCATTTCTTTATTGAGATTGCATTCAATGAATTGTGCTCGTTCCATTCCTAACTGGAAACCAACATTTTTAGGTTAGTCGTGGATTCATCTAGCTTGGGAGTGATGGGAATACTTGCAACAAAGCCTAGAGACTAGCTAGATAGTTGAGTTGTAGTCATTCAGTCATTTGTACAAGTTTAATTTTTCTACAAATGTAAAACTTGTGATCATTGTAAATTAAATTAATTTTATGAATAGCATTATTTGTGATTTTGATCTTCATGGTCGTGACAGCGTTCTACCGCCGACACTGCGGCGTAGGCTGGCTTGGACACGTCTCGTATCCGTTTAAAAAAAAACGGGTACGGGTCGTGACAGCATGACATCAAGATTATGTCTGATCAGATTGGTACTCCGTATGGCAGATCCCAGATATGCTCCTCTTTGTCCAGTTATGATCTCTACCAAATCCATCGTACTTGTACCCAGTTGTAGGATCTTCGATAGCACTTGGAAAATCTTTAACCTCCTCCCATATCGTGGCTCCGCACCACCTTGGCGGTGGATCACCCTTCTCTACAACGCCGACACGGAATGCATTCCTGTTCCTTCTGAACGGATGATCTTTTGGCAGAAATTGCCGATGACAATCAAAGAAGCACGGTTTTCCTTCGTGTTTCAAGCGGAAAGCCTTACTACGGTCCATGCCATACGGACATAAGAGACGGCCATGAGTGCTCCATCCAGATAACATTCCATAGGCCGAAAAGTCGTTGATGGTCCACATAAGGGTTGCCTTCATCTGAAAATTCTGCTTCCTAGAAACATCGTACGTGTTAGCGCCTACTTCCCATAACTGATTCAACTCATCTATCAAAGGCTGTAAGTACACGTCAATGTTCCTCTTGGGATTGTTCGACCAGAAATTATAACGGTTAGAAACATGTACTGAGTCTTCATGCACATCCAAGACGGTAGGTTATTCGGAGTGACAATCACAGGCCAGCACGAATACTGGGATCCCGAAAGACCAAAAGGAGTAAAACCGTCAGAAGATAGTCCCAACCTGATATTACACAGATCTGAAGCAAAATCAGGATACACTCGATCAAAGTGCTTCCACGCTTCTCCATCGGATGGGTGATCCAACACTCCTTCAATCTGTTCTCGCATGTGCCAACTCATATTTTCGACCGTCTCTTTCACCATAAATAATCTTTGCAACCGCGGTGTTAAAGGCAAGTAGTACATTGAATCGGTCGGTCTTCTTGCAACCGGTAGACCTTCCTGTACTAGTTGTCTTATAGCGATCAATACCACAAAATCTGCACACATCTGCATCCTTGTCGTCTTTGTAGTACAGCATGCACCTTTTGTGACAGGAATCGATTTTCTCGTATCCCATCCAGAGCGATCTCACCATCCTCTTAGACCGGTAGAAGTCTTTAGGCAACTTAGCACCCGCCGGCAAGATCTCTATAATCAACTCCAACACTCGGTTGTAGCATTCTTGCGACATGTTAAAATCTGACTTAATGCTCAACAGTCTTGTAACCACCTCCAACGGTGAATGATCCTCACAACCAGGATACAATGGAGTCCTTGCATTCTCCAGTAACTCCATGAACTGTGCAGTATCGGCGTTCGGTGCCTCCTCAGGTGCATCATGAACGAAACTAGGCCCCGCAGCGTCGAAAACCATGTTCACGCACCCGTCGTCGTATGCATGATTATCTGAAACAAAATTAGGTCCCGCATGCATATACGGCTCAACGTAAGGCTCCGGCTCTGATGCTAAAGACACAAGTTCTCCGTGTGCGGTCCACTGATAGTAATTAGGCGTGAAACCCCTCGAGTACAAATGATATGTCACTTCCACTTCTGGATAATATTTCACGTTATGACATTTCACACACGGACACTTAATTTTGGTGCCGTCCATGTACTGAGGGAACGCCTTAGCAAACTGCAGGAACTGCTCTACTCCCGCTATGTATTCATCTCGCACACCACACATATCATCAGGACGACGATTGTACATCCATGAACGATTCCGCAAGTAGTAATTCATATCCATTTGGAAATAATTCTGCAAAGATGGACACACATTATCCAACAGGCACAAATATTCTATTTCTAGTCATTACCTACCAAGGTACCCTTTACCTTATCGCTATTGGTATCCCAATACCAATACCTTAAGTTGGTACCCTTTACCTTATCGCTATTGGTATCCAAATACCAATACCGCGGTAACATGGTTGGTACATTAAGGGTCTTTGACAAGATGACATGTTGTGAAAAGATATATCCTTATATATAGTTCTCCTACGGATTTTCTTTAACATTACGTAGGAGAACTATAAGGATATATCTTTTCACAACATGTCACCTCCTCAAAGACCCTTAATGTGACAACCATGGTTTAAAGTATCGGTCGATACCGATCCGATACGGCCGATACCGATACGATTTGGCCTGTTCCGATCCGATACCGACCGATACCAAATACCGACCGATACCAAATATCGAAAGAACAGATTTTAATAAATTTTTATCTAATATTAACCTATATTTAAACTTATGTCGGATAAAATATGCCTAAATGTATAAAATACTAAGAAATAACGCTGAAATACTTAAAAAAACTACTAAGAAATAAAATACTAAGAAATAACGTTGAAATACATATGTCCGATAAAATATGCCTAAATGTATAAAATACTAAAATTTTATCTAATATTAAACTATATTTAAACTATATTTAAACTTTATCAAAACTACTAAGAAATAACGCTGAAATACTTAAAATTATGCCTAAATGTATAAAATATATATTTTTAAATATAAATAATTTATTAATAATTATTTGTTTTCCGATACCAAAGTCCGATATTTCGATACGATACCGCCGATACTACCGATATCGCCGATACCAATACTCATAGGAATAGTCCGATACCGATTCCGATACCGATATTGTGAACCTTGGGTATATATCGTCAACATTTCAGATTCTTAAAATGAATTTCAAATGGATTTTTGATTGTATATATATGTGTATTTGTGTGTATATCATGGTTTAAAGTATCGGCCGATACCGATCCGATACGGCCGATACCGATACGGTTTGTCAAGTTCCGATCCGATACCGACCGATACCAAATATTGATCGATACCGACATTGGAGGTCTTTGTTCCGGTCAATTCGGCAAAACCAATCGGTAAGGGTGACTACTATTTCATATAATTTCAAAACTACTAAGAAATAACGCTGAAATACTTAAAATTATGCCTAAATGTATAAAATATATGTTTATAAATATAAATGATTTATTAATAATTATTTGTTTTCCGATACCAAAGTATGATACTCCGATACGATACCGTCGATACTACCGATATCGCCGATACCAATACTCATAGGAATAGTCCGATACCGATTCCGATACCGATATTGTGAACCTTGGTGTATATACATTGTATACATATATATTTATATATGTATTTGTGTGTGTGTGTAAGTGTGTGAATATATATATATACATGTATACATATGTATTTGTGTGTGTATGTAAGTGTGTGAGTATATATGTATTTGTGTGTGTATGTAAGTGTGTGAGTATATATACATGTATATACATTGTATACATATAGTTCGATACCGATTCTTGCACCCTCCCCTGCCCCCTCCCCCTACCCCTGCACCCACCCCAACCCTCCCCTGCCCCCCTTCCCCTACCCCTGCACCCACCCCAACCCTCCCCTGCCCCCCTCCCCCCTCCCCTGCACCCACCCCAACCCTCCCCTGCCCCCCTCCCCCCCTCTCCCCTCCCCCCTCCCCTGCCCCCCTCCCCATACCCCTGCACCCACCCCTGCACGCTCCCCTGCCCCCCTCCCCCTACCCCTGGACCCACCCCAACCCTCCCCTGCCCCCCTCCTCCTACCCCTGCACCCACCCCAACCTCCCCTGCCCCCCTCCCTCCTCCTCCCTCCCCCGCCCCCCCTCTCCATACCCCTGCACCCACCCCAACCCTCCCCTGCCTTCCCTCCCCTGCCCCCCTCCCCTTGCACCCACCCCAACCATGCCCCCCTCCCCCTACCCCTGCACCCCCCGGGTACCCCCACCCCTCCCTCCACCCCTCGACAGTAAGACCCTCCACCCCCTGCACCCACCCCCACCCCTCTTTCCCCCTCGACAGAAAGACCACCCAAGCTAGGGTTAGGGTTCTCGTGTCCGTGTCTGTGTCTAGATAGCTAGGGCTAGGGTTAGGGTTTACCTGAGGAGGGTGGCTTCGTCGGAGGATGGAGGCGGCGAGGAGGGTAGCTTCGTCGGAGGAGGAAGGCGGCGAGGAAGGCTCCTTCGTCGGAGGAGGGAGGCTGGTCGCCGGAGGGAGGGGTCAACGGGCGAGCGGGGTCGCCGGGGGGAGAAGGAGGAGGGTGTCGCCGGAGGGAGGGGTCGCCGGAGGGGAGGGTTCGCCAGGGGGAGAGGGGAGAGCGGAAAGAAAAATTTTGGGCAAAATTTTTGTGATTTCGATCGGGCCAGGAACCCTATATGTAATAAAACAGCGACGCATAAATTATACGTCGCTAAACGTCGCAATACAGCGACGTACATTGTACATCCATCGTAAAAGGTTGCCCATCAGCGACGTAACATATATTACGTCGCTGAACGTCGCTACGCAGCGACGGACAGCGACGTGTAGCACAAGAAGTCGCTATAGGCAATTTTTAGCGACGGGTATTTCCGCCGTCGCTAATATACGTCACTATTTTAGCATATTTTAGTAGTGAGCCCCCAAACAGCAGCCAACTGCAGCAGCAGTAACAGCAGTAGCAGGCAGCAGTAACAGCAACATTTAGGCATAAACCCCCCCCCCCCATTTAACCCCCTATTCGACCCCGTATATACCCCACTATATACCTATATATATACATATATATACCCTATTATTAGCTCTATATAACCCTAATTAACCCACTAAAATAGTCCCAAAAACTTGTCCCAAGAGAGTGTGGAAAATGGGTTTGAGTGAGTGAGTGAATGTTAAGTTAGGATTTTGGTTAAGGGGTGAATTTGAGTTCCGTGATTCGGAACGCGTTGAAACTTGAAGGGGACTTAGATAATATGATTTAGATTTTGTGGGTAGGCTTTGGAGTTGGAATCAGGGTTGTGTGTGGGTTCAGGGAGATGGTATCGCACCGCACCATTCCGTATCTTGAAATATTCAAGATAACGGGTAAACGGGCGATTCGGACCGTAAGATGGACTGGATGTCCACTTACCCTAGAAAACTTGGTAGGTAATGGTTGTATAGGCTAGTACCCTACTACCCTAGGAAGCACGGAGTGGAATTCCTAAGGGAAGGCCACTTGGCGTCAAGTTAGAGCGGTTTAAGGGTAAATGTTAAGGGGTAAACGGGTAATTTCGAGATACGGAGTTCGGGTAGTCGGATTGACTTGAAACTTGGGTGGCATGTTGGGTACACCCTACAAATGTCATATTTGAGCCAATTTTGGCTCGGTTGACCCAGATTGACTTTTTACCCAAAAATTAACCGTGAGTCAACACTTTGTCTAGATTTGACCAAATCCAAACTAGAGTTGACCAGTTGACCAAAAGTCAACTGTTGGTCAACATTTGACCAGTTTGACCTAGGGTTGATCTAGAGTTGACCAAAGTTGACCAGGATTGACCAGGGTTGATCAGTTGACCAAAAGTCAACTGTAGGCCAACTCTTGACCCCGTTTGACTTTCTTCGACTTGTTTTGACCTGTGATGACTGGTATGACCTAGGGTTGACTTAGTCTGACTTAGATTGACTTAATATAACTTGATTTGACCTAGATTTGACTTGACAGGACTTAGTGTGACTCAGTGAGACCTAGTTTGACCTAGATTGCATATCATTCATTGTGAATCATTCTTAAACTTGTTTAAACCTAAATTAACATGCAGTATCTCATCTTTAGGTTTCTGATTACCGCTCTGAGCATTGATATACCCTATAGCTCAGGACAGCAGGCGAGTACATTTACTAATAGTTTTCATTGTCTTGATATCTGCTATATCCGATTCAGTCGTAGTGTCTTACTCGATTCCAGTCACGATAGTTCACGGACTAGTATACGTTGGATCATGACATGAGATGTTGTTCCTGGATTTTCTTGGTATATATGTACATTTTCTGTCTTGTTCCCTGTACTTGTATCGACACCGATTTCTGAGAGGGAGTAGCTATCCTCTTAGGGAATCCCGTGTCATGACGTGTCATGTCCAGGTCCATTATACTACTCGGGGATAGGGAATTATTAGGGGTTATGTGATCAAAGCCCCATGTCACTATTTTGCTTGTGCCACCCTCACCTCACGTAGGGTGTAGCAGATACCTCTATGTCCATGTTATCCAGGTTGGCCGGCATAACTTTCCGTTGAGGTCACCGCGGATTGCCGGGCCAAGTGGATAACCCTACCATGATTCCCTCACCGATCACATAACGCTCTAATAATTCAAGGCATATTTTATATTTACTTATCTTATCATATATCCTGTTCTGTTCTACATTCAGTACTTTCTCACCATGCTATGATATTCAGTTACTCATATGTTCTACATGCCTTTATATTGTACCTTGATTGGAGACTAGGTTCTGTTCGGGAGAAGGGTTACAACCCCGGTCCTTGTTTGGTTTAAGGGTTGTAGCTCAGCTTTCGATCGGTTCCCAAGTTTTCATATATCTTTGTCTTGTAGTTCATTATACTGTCTCTTATAGAATTTGTCAATCCACATGGAACTACTGTTAGTGCTTGTACTTGCTCATTTTCTTGACAGGATACCGTTATGATATATTACAGATGACTCTGAGGCAGACTGCTCGACCTATTATGGGCTCGAGTCAGATGGAGTAGTCCAGGACCGTGGCCTTTTAGTAGAGCCACTAGATTTTATACTTCCAGAGTAGTGTAGATTAGCTAGGTTTGACTGGACTGCGATCCAGCTAGCTTTATCAGACTGTAGCTTTCTATGTTATGTTTGAGACCCTGTGATGTTGTATATATCTGGGCTTGTGTTGGACACTGGACTTATTCCTTTTTATCTATCATATATTATCCTTCTGCGCTATCTACCTTAGTTTTATTCTGTGATTGAGACTGTATTGCTATGTCACCTCCACTCGGAGTGTATATACTATACAGGTACCTTTATATTGTTAGTCGTAGTATTTACAGACCTTATATACAGCGTTCTACCGCCGATACTGCGGCGTAGGCTGGACGTACCCACTTCTCGTGCCCCTAATCAGGGTGCGGGTCGTGACACATTTTTGTGGTGGCCCATGCAGGTCTCGTGTCGCAATTAGTGCGATCTCGTAATGGTGCTCGACTTAGAGTACTAATTACGAGCCTGCGATTAGGACATAGGACCTATGATATGATAGGAGTTTCTCAATCACACCTAGGAAAAATTTCCGATCTTTTGATTATCATGATTACTCCCCTTGTATTAAATTAAATGTCCTTCCTTGATAATATCTTCTCATGTGCCATATTGATCTCCTTGTTTCAATTCGTCTCCAGGATGACGAAGACGTACCCGCAGGCCACTGGATCGAGTAGCTTGCCCGAGAGATCTGACCAGGCCGAGGAGGAGGTTCACGAGACTGCCTCCAGTGATTCCACTATCCCGGAGACCCCGGCAGTTGCACAGGGAGGTCTACCACCTCCACCCCAGAGGGTTTTGGCCGTTGTTCCAGAGATACTGCCGCCACCACCTCCGATACCGACGGATACACACCACATGTTCCTTCTCCTTCAGCAGATGATGGAGACACATCGAGCCCAGGCAGAGGCGTCGTAGCGCCAGTCGGAGGCGTCATACCGTCAGATTGAGATGCTGAGACAGAGTATGGAGAACTCGCATCAGCTTGCACTGGCAGCAGTGGAGAGAGTGGCACCGGGTACGGTATAGGGCCCTTCTGGCCAGCAGCCGTACCAGCAGCAGTCCAGGCCGGGGACAGTATTAGACTTTAGGAAGATGAGTTCCAGGGACTTCACGGGCACGGAGGGCATCCTTTATGCAGACGACTGGCTAGAGGATGTATAGCGGAGCATGGAGCTAGCAGAGCTTCCTAGAGGACTTTGGGTTTCAGCCGCAGCCAGCCGATTCTTCGACATCACGCTGACATGGAACCGTACGGATCCTCGTGCGTCGGTGAGAGGGCTGGCATGGAAGGACTTTCGGAGGCTCTTTAAGGAGAAGTTCTTCCCGGACGTGGCTCTTACAGTATTGGAGGGCCAGTTCGTGGGTCTAGTGCAGGGGAACTCGTCGGTGGACGAGTATGCAACAGAGTTCTTCCGCCTTAGCAGGTTCGCTCCCGATATGATCCAGGATGAGGGACAGAAGGCTCGTAAGTTCCGTAGGGGACTTATTCATGCAGTGCGCACCCGCACCTCGGGTCGCCGTGACGCGACGTTCGATCAGATATTGATGGACGTACAGATTGCAGAGGAGGACTTCGGCCTCAAGCCGAAGAGGAGCGGTGATACCATGGGGGTGAGTTCCAGTACGGGACCGACCAAGCGCTCCTATATTCAGCATCAGCAGAGGCCATTTCAGCAGCAGTCTTTGTTACAGATTCAGCAGGCACCAGCGCGTGCCCAGCAGCACCAGGGACAGGGCCAGAGACCGGCTACTCCGTGCGGCTTCTACGGGAAGCCAGGGCACACTAGAGAGGTTTGTAGGAAGAGGTTGGGCGTCTGTCTATACTGCGGGGTGCCTGACCACCAGCTGAGGGATTGCCACGTAGTGGAATCCGAAGAGACCAGGACAGAGTACAGCAGGCTAGAGGAGGCCAGCAGGGGCGTGCTTTCGCCATGACAGTTGAGTCTACTCAGGCAGTAGCAGAGCAGATAGCAGGTTCCGATATTTCGAATCTCCTTCCCGTATTTGCCTTCTTATAAACTGTCTTGAACTTCGATTCTATCTGTTCTTTGATCGTTGGATGAAAATTTGTTCTTGTGATGTGATTCCCTTCTAAGATAAGTCGTATGGGCTAGGTCGCCTCGATTATGAGATTTTAGAATACTCTAGGGTCATGCTAGCAGGCATAGTGAGGACATATAGTCGGATTATGGTCGTATTTCTTGGGTGTGGGAATTTAAGGTTTTCGTTGCCAAGCATGCGCCAGTACAAAAATTTTAAATACCATAATTCTAGATGTATGTACCGTAGTTGAGGACTCTGTGATTATCGTAGCCTTGCTAACTGGCATGATGAAGATTCTGAGTATCATGATGATTGGACAGACGTATACGATTATCGATTTGCATGATTTTTTGTGTTTACTTGTTTTAAATTTTTGAGGATGATTCTTTTAAGGTGGATAGACTTATAGCACCCAGTTTCTATTTGAGAGTAATTTTAAATTTTATAATTTTAGTCATTTAATTCATGCTTTGATTTTTGAGATTTTAATCATTTTAAATTTTAAGCCATGACTTGTGATTTTGATATTTTACTATTGTTTGGTTTTAATTTCGAGGACGAAATTTTTTAAGATGGATAGACTTGTCACCCTCACTTTTCTAAGTTAGGGGTAAAATGGTAATTTTCCACTTTTGAATATTTTTGGGAATTTTTATTTCATGAATATTAATATTTAATTATTATAGGAGTCGGGTTCGAATTTTATCGCATTCCGAGTTAATTCGGGACCCCGGGGAATTTTGACTTGAGTCGTAATTAGCATGTTATTTAACCATAGCCCACCATACTTAACTTTTAGGTTTAGGAGTTTGGACTAGTCTTCCATGAGTATTTAAGCTTAATTATGATTTTTGTTTAATTTTAGCTAACCCACAAAACCAAATTTGGACTTAACTTAGCATAGAAGTTAAGGGAGGGGCAAACTTGTAATTTCAAGTGCCCCAACCCTTCCCTTTATGACCAGCCACCCCCTCCCCATTTATTCTTCTTCTCCACTTCAAAATATCACCATTTTCTTCTTCTTCTTCTTCTTCTCCAAGCTTTTCTCAAAAGTTAGAATAGGTTTTCCCTAGAAATCATCTCAAAATAATTCCTTTTTCTCCAATATTCTTCCATCCAACTCTTCCTCTCCCCCAAGTGAAGCTTCTCCAAGCTTTTGGGAGCAAGAAGTGCAAGGGTGTGTCCTAAACAATTCGTTGTGTCGGAGCCGTGTCGGAGGACTTTCGAATCGGGAATCAATCTCCCGATAGGTATAACCTATTCTCTAACTTATTCCCTTCATCATGATAAATAGTTTGAACCATGTAGGATTTGATTTCCATAAGTTGTGTCCTTAGTTGTGTCGAGTTTGAGTCCGTTTGGAGTGTCCTAGGAGAAGTTAGAGTTTGTGACCGTGTCCTTGAGTTTCCCCCAAATTTGGACACATTAGAATAATTAGATTGGCCTCTAAGTGGTTAGGCACTTTTAACTTCATTTATTTAGTGTTTGTGTGTGTGTGTCCATATACATATATATATGTGTATGTGAGAGTGTTTATATATTTATGTATATGTGTGAGTTTGTCTATATATATATATATATACATTTATATATATATGGATATGTATAGATATATATATTTGTGTGTGTGGTCATGTGTATATATGTGTGTGTATTTGTATGTGTAGAGAGGGAATGGAATGAGGAAATGTATGTCAGTATATATATATATATATATATATATATATATATATATATATATATGTGAGAATGATAGAGAGGGATTAAAAGAGATTAGAAGAGAATTAGAAGAGAATTAGAGGAGTTAGAGGGGAGTTTAGAGAGGGAAATAGAGGGAGAATGATGGAGGGATTTGTAAAGGGGAAAGGGGGAGCACCCACAGCAGCTAGGGGGCTGTTTTTCCCCCCTAAACAGCCCCCAAACAGCAGCCAACTGCAGCAGCAGTAACAGCAGTAGCAGGCAGCAGTAACAGCAACATTTAGGCATAAACCCCCCATTTAACCCCCTATTCGACCCCGTATATACCCCACTATATACCTATATATATACATATATATACCCTATTATTAGCTCTACATAACCCTAATTAACCTACTAAAATAGTCCCAAAAACTTGTCCCAAGAGAGTGTGGAAAATGGGTTTGAGTGAGTGAGTGAATGTTAAGTTAGGATTTTGGTTAAGGGGTGAATTTGAGTTCCGTGATTCGGAACGCGTTGAAACTTGGAGGGGACTTAGATAATGTGATTTAGATTTTGTGGGTAGGCTTCGGAGTTGGAATCGGGGTTGCGTGTGGGTTCGGGGAGATGGTATCGCACCGCACCATTCCGTATCTTGAAATATTTAAGATAACGGGTAAACGGGCGATTCGGACCGTAAGATGGACTGGATGTCCACTTACCCTAGAAACTTGGTAGATAATGGTTGTATAGGCTAGTACCCTACTACCCTAGGAAGCACAGAGTGGAATTCCTAAGGGAAGGCCACTTGGCGTCAAGTTAGAGCGGTTTAAGGGTAAATGTTAAGGGGTAATCGGGTAATTTCGAGATACGGAGTTCGGGTAGTCGGATTGACTTGAAACTTGGGTGGCATGTTGGGTACACGCTACAAATGTCATATTTGAGCCAATTTTGGCTCGGTTGACCCAGAGTTGACTTTTTACCCAAAAGTCAACCGTGAGTCAACACTTTGTCTAGATTTGACCAAATCCAAACCAGAGTTGACCAGTTGACCAAAAGTCAACTGTTGGTCAACATTTGACCAGTTTGACCTAGGGTTGACCTAGAGTTGACAATAGTTGACCAGGATTGACCAGGGTTGACCAGTTGACCAAAAGTCAACTGTAGGCCAACTCTTGACCCCGTTTGACTTTCTTCAAATTGTTTTGACCTGTGATGACTGGTATGACCTAGGGTTGACTTGATCTGACTTAGATTGACTTGATATAACTTGATTTGACCTAGATTTGACTTGACAGGACTTAGTGTGACTCAGTGAGACCTAGTTTGACCTAGATTGTATATCATTCATTGTGAATCATTCTTAAACTTGTTTAAACCTAAATTAACATGCAGTATCTCATCTTTAGGTTTTTGATTACCGCTCTGAGCATTGATATACCCTACATCTTAGGACAGCAGGCGAGTACATTCACTGATAGTTTTTATTGTCTTGATATCTGCTATATCCGATTCAGTCGTAGTATCTTACTCGATTCCAGTCACGATAGTTCACGGACTAGTATACGTTGGATCATGACATGAGATGTTGTTCCTGGATTTTCTTGGTATATATGTACATTTTCTGTCTTGTTCCCTGTACATGTATAGACACCGATTTCTGAGAGAGAGTAGCTATCCTCTTAGGGAATCCCGTGTCATGACGTGTCATGTCCAGGTCCATTATACTACTCGGGGATAGGGAATTATTAGGGGTTATATGATCAAAGCCCCATATCACTATTTTGCTTGCGCCACCCTCACCTCACGTAGGGTGTAGCAGATACCTCTATGTCCATGTTATCCAGGTTGGTCGGCATGACTTTCCGTTGAGGTCACCGCGGATTGCCGGGCCAAGTGGATAACCCTACCATGATTCCTTTGCCGATCACATAACGCTCTAATAATTCAAGGCACATTTTATATTTACTTATCTTATCATATATCATGTTCTGTTCTACATTCAGTACTTTCTCACCATGCTATGATATTCAGTTACTCACATGTTCTACATACCTTTATATTGTACCTTAATTGGAGACTAGGTTCTGCTCGGAAGAAGGGTTACAACCCCGGTCCTTGTTTGGTTTAAGGGTTATAGCTCAGCTTTCGATCAGTTCCCAAGTTTTCATATATCTTTGTCTTGTAGTTCATTATACTGTCTCTTATAGAATTTGTTAATTCACATGGAACTGCTGTTAGTGCTTGTACTTGCTCATTTTCCTGACAAGATACCGTTATGATATATTACAGATGACTCTGAGGCAGACTGCTCGACCTATTATGGGCTCGAGTCAAATGGAGTAGTCCAGGACCGTGGCCTTATAGTAGAGCCACTAGATTTTGTACTTCCAGAGTTGTGTAGACTACCTAGGTTTGACTGGACTGCGATCCAGCTAGCTTTATCAGACTGTAGCTTTCTATGTTATGTTTGAGACCCTGTGATGTTGTATATATCTGGGCTTGTGTTGGACACTGGACTTATTCCTTTTCATCTATCATATATTATCCTTCTGCGCTATCTACCTTAGTTTTATTCTGTGATTGAGACTGTATTGCTATGTCACCTCCACTCGGAGTGTATATACTGTACAGGTACCTTTATATTGTTAGTCGTAGTATTTACAGACCTTATATACAGCATTCTACTACCGATACTGCGACGTAGGCTGGACGTACCCACTTCTCGTGCCCCTAATCAGGGTGCGGGTCGTGACAAGCGACCTCTCCTCTCTCTCTCCCAAAGGTAATCTCTCTCTCTCGGTGGTCGGCGGGCGCGCGTGGGGCTGCGGCGGGCGGTGTAGCTCCCCTTCCTGGATTTTTTAAATATTTTTTATTCATTTTATATAAATGGTAATTTTTAGATTTTTATAAATAATTATTTAGTTAATTGTTACGGTAGATGACTTTAGCCATGTAGAGTTTTGAAGTACCAGACAACTAGGAATCATGGTATGGATAGTGCAGTGGTGTGCCTTGACCAGTGTATTAGCCATGTCAAGGAAGGCCGAGCCATAGTGATGTCCTAACTAGGAAAACCAGGCCAAGTTGTGACGTAACCCGCACCGAAGATTTTAATTATTATTTAATTATATTATTGAAGTTTAGGGAACCCGGTTGTACCGAACCTATCCAGATTGAGCCCAAGTCAAATCCAAGTCCATGTAGGCATGTAGTGAGACCAAATACGGCCTTGTAGACATGTTTGGTAAATGCAATTATTTTATATACATTTTATGAATTGGCAATTAATTTCTAATAATTGTTATATATACATTATAAGTATTATTATTATTATTTTATTAGTGTGCAATAATTGTGTGATTTTTTGGAGCCAAATAAATGGGGTGGTTGATAAGTGCACCGCAATATATTATTGGGTTAATTTTAGTGTTAATAGGGTTATTATCATTATTATAATATTGAGTTTATTATTAAATATTATTATTATTTGGTTATGTGTGTAGGAGCTAAAACTTTTGTTAGCTTTAGTTAAATATTGCTTTATATCTTGTCAAGATACTCATCAATTGTGATAGCATTATGAAGCAACTTCTGAAGTTATCTCGTGTCATCGGGTTTGTATGTACTTGATATTTGTGTCATCTTGCTGACTTGTATGATCTCATATTGTGCTAACATGGATTGTTACACAAAAGAAGTTTCTACATACTACAACATGCATGTAATCTAAATCAACACTACTAGGTTTGCAATAGAATATGATACTTAAGGTAGTAATGTAGCCAACGCAAATTGCAACTCTCTCCGAGTCTACTGTGTGAATGTGCTTACATGGTTACATTTAGGCTCTCTCCTCAGCCCCAAAGGCCAGCCCTGGCCCAAGACCGAGCCTGGGCGGCAACTCAATTCGAGAGCCAGAGCTCTCGGCTCTGTATAAACCCGACAGTTCATGTAGGTTAACTGTATATAACATGAGAGAGGGGGAAACGATTACTCGAAACCCTAATACAAACCCTAAACCCAGAGCTACAGCCTTCCTCCCAGCCGTGGGCAACCCCAACCGACAGCCACGGACGGCCGCCGACCGCCGACGAAGTCGCGACAGGGTCGCGCGCGCACAGGCGCGTGCTAGAAAGGAACAACAGCAGCAGCGCCGAGCCAACTTCGCGACGCTCTCCCTTCCATCTCGTTCGATCTTTCGTCGAACCAGTGGTTCAGGTACGATTACAACCTAAACAGCTTCATTTCGATTCATTTACCCTGATTCGCTTTGTACTGCACGCTTCGTAAGTCGAACCCAAAGTTGCCGAAAAACCTGTCCAAAAACAGGATAGTTTCGCAGTCCAGGAACCTACATTGACGGACCAATTTCGATCAATACAGTAACTTTTTAGAAATTCCACTTGAACACAATTATTGACAACATGTAGAGCATCATAACACTTCTCGTAGATTCGGATTCCAGTAAGTAGATGAGACGATATTCGATTCTAAAGTTCCACAAAATCATGTTTAATAAACTTGAAAATCGTTCGATACCTCGTCCGTTCTGCCATTCCGGGCGACGTGGTCGCGCACTGTAAGCATCAAAAGCTGCGTAACGGGTTCGTGGTCGTGTGGACTTTGGCGGAATTCAAATTGGTCGCGTGTGCGCGACGAATTTGATGCGTATCCGTCGAAATTAACCGTATCGTGCACTTTGCAAATTCTCCAATTACTTTGTGCACGCTCGTCATATCGAGACAAAACTTGTGCCAACAGGACCGTATCGTTTTTCTGGTCCTGTATGCCAAGTTTGGTCCAATTCTGAGACAGTTGAATCCGACGTCGTTTTGCGGGCCCCACGGTCCCACTCTACGGGCGATTTTGAGCACGGCCCGCCGAAATCCAACTTTGGACATATGGTTGGGTTCGTATCGAAAAACTGGATCCGTAGACATATAATTTGACGACTTTAGAGACCGTTGACTCTTGCACGTTTTTTGGTGCAAAGTGGGTCCAACGGCGGACATCGTTTTTGTCCAAAATTATCGTTTTGCCCCTGTGTCCAGAATTGAACTTAAGGACAGGCGATCCTAGCTAATTTGACTATTCTGAGAATGTTGGTACTATTTGTTTCAGCATCTGGAGACTTCTGCATATGTAGATTGATTGTGGCTCATTGTGTGGTATAGTATTGGTTTCTCCAGCTAAGGACCTCAGGCAAGTACACTTTCTGATTGCTTTTCGACTCATAGTAGTTTTCTCATTTCATGTCTATATATATATCTTGCTGCTTATTGACACACTCGTCACACGGAGTAGTCAGGAGGGAAAATATCTTAGTAAACATGTGGACTACCCAGAACTATCCCATTGTCTCTCGTGAATGCTAGCCGCTGCGTACGACACGTGCAGTGTGCCTGATTTACCCCTTAGCCGTCCACATGTCGAAACAGATATTTTACACCACCTAGATAGATGTCTTTTTAGTTTTTCCTTGTTTACTTCTCTACCGTGCTATGTCATCAGTTTTTCTTACTAGCTTTCATATTCCATATGCTATTTTCATGTCTTGTTAATCTATTATGTTTTCATTTTATCGTCGGTTTGTGTACTTGTTCCATTCCTGACTGAAAACCAACATTTTTCAGGTTTAGCCGCGATCACTCTTAGCACTGGGAAGACTCGGGTATACTTGCAGACCGAAACCTAGAAATAGCTAGCAGTTGTATTCATTTTTCATTAAATGTAAAAGCTTGTAGTTTCTTTTATTTTAAATGTTGTAAATGTTGTAATAAATTTAGAAATGTGAATGAGCAGCAAATGTTTTCTTCTTGAGCATTTATTACTTGCGGGCTTGACAGCGTTCTACCGCCGACTCTGCGACGTAGGCTGGCTTGGACACGTCTCGTATCCGAAAAATGGGTGCGGGTCATGACAGGCGACGGGAGGCAGCACGCTCCAGGGCAGCGGGGGGCTGGGGGGCAGCGGAGGGTGGGAGGTGCGACGGGGGGTGGGGGGCGGCGGGGGGTGGGAGGTACGACGGGGGGTGGGAGGGGTAATGGCACGCGCGGGGCTGCGGGGGGCGGCGGGGGGTAGCGCGCTCCGGGGAAGCGCCCTTCGGGGCAGCGGGGGGCGGCGGGGGTGGCACGCACGGGGTACAAATACAATGAGTAGTATCAGCGATATGACAAACCCTAGTTTAAGAAATAGGATATCGACGATATCGGTAGTATCGGCAGTTTCGGATCGGAGTATCAAATTTTTTTGGTTTTGGGAAACAAATAATTATCTGTAGCTAACTTAATGGTAAACACTTTACCTTAATGGTGAAGGTAAAACCAATATCCTAAGCTACCAACATTTGAATCCTAAGATACAAACATACCACTCTAATATCTAACTTCTAACCATCTATCTAACTATCAATATAAATTCTAACATCTATCTATACACTAATTCTAACATCTACTAGCTAACTCACATATCTAACTAACCAACATATTCTAATATACTACTTGGTATCTCAAGTTACCAAGTATCTTAACTCTAATATATGAATATCTAACTTAATATCTAAAACTAAGATACTATACATATCCAATATATATCTATCTAAACTCTAAGCTATCATGTCAAAACACACACTCTAATACACTACCATCTAACATATAAGCTATCTAACTTATATCTACTAACCTCATTCTAGACACTAACTTATTACTAACCATCTAACCGACTATCTTATACTTCTAGTATCCTTATCCCAATATACTAACTAGTAGTAGGATACCAACATATATTTTCTAAATAACTCTAACATATGTCATATCTAACTAACAAAGACCCCCAATGTCGGCATCGGTCAATATTTGGTATCGGTCGGTATCGGATCGAAACATGCCAAACCGTATCGGTATCGGCCGTATCGGATCGGTATCGGCCGATACTTTAAAGAAAATGCAATATGACAAACCCTAGTTTAAGAAATAGGATAAGAAAGTCTATTGCTTTATATATATATATATATATATATATATATATATATATATATATATATATATATATATATATATATATATCAAGGTTCAAAGTATCGGTATCGGACTTTTCCTATGAGTATTGGTATCGGCGATATCGGTAGTATCGGACTATCGGACTATCGGTATCAAACTATCGGTATCGGTATCGAACTATCGGACTATCGAACTATCGGTATCGGTATCGAACTATAGGTATCGCACTATCAGTATCGGTATCGTACTATCGGTATCGGACTATCGGTATCGGTATCGAACTATCGGTATCGGTATCGAACTATCGGTATCGGTATCGGTATCCGTATGTACTTAGTATCGATCGTAGCAGATTAGTATCGGTATATCGGTTTGGTATAGGTCGTATCGGATGGTATTGACCTTAGCGAATTGGTATCGTCCTATCCGATATGTATCGGCCGTATAGCTAGGATTCGTACCGGATCGATAAGGCCGGTACGAATCCTAGCTATACGGCCGATACATATCGAATATGACGATACCAATTCGCTAAGGTCAATACCAATTTGATACGGCCTATACCAAACCTATAGACCGATACTAGTCTGATACGGTTGATACTAAGTACATCCGGCCTATATACTAGCGGATCCACCAGTTACATGATTATATACTAATTCTGTTTAGTTTGTCTTACAATACAGATTTTCACATTCAATCTGTGATGGATTGTTATTTTGTTGATCGTACATGGATGTACAAACGACAACACGAGAGCAGAATATGTATGAGTGACGATTTTCAGGCAGGCGTGGAAGTGTTTCTTAAGTATGCCATGAGCAAAGCTCAGTATATGGACGGTAACAAAATCAAGTGTCCATGTCGTAATTGTCGCAATAGACGTTACGAAGAAGTGGTGAGTGTAAGAGATCATTTGACCCGTAAGGGTTTTGTACGTGATTACGGCCTGTGGTCATCGCAAGGTGAATAATATGCGGAAAGACAGGTTGCGAATGCTGCTACTTATGCTTTTGATGATAATGCTGCAACGGATTTTGTCGTCGAAGACGATGAATGCTCTGTTGATTATGGAGACCTGCAGAACCTTGCACGAGATATGGTGTACGACGCGGCAGGGCCTAATTTTGATCCGGAGGATCCTAATCCCGAGGCGAAGGAGTTCTATGATATGTTTCAGGATGCTAAAACTTCTTTATATCCTGGTTGTGAGCCACATTCTGTACTGTCAGTGACGATGCGGTTGTTGAACATAAAGTCCGATTTTAACTTGCCACAAACTTGCTATGATCGGATTATACAACTAATCAAGGAGGTGTTACCGAAGGAATCAAAAGAGCTTCCAAAAAACTTCTACAAGTCGAAGATGATGGTCCGACAACTGGGACTGGGGTACGAGAAGATAGATTGTTATCGTAACGACTGCATGTTGTACTACAAGGAGAACGAGGATATAGAAAGTTGCAGCTTTTGTAATACGGATCGTTACAAGCCAGTCAGGAGAAAAGAAAAGTCAACTAGAAAACGACGTCCTTACAAGTATATATATTACTTGTCGATCACGAAGCGCTTGCAGAGGATATATATGTCTCAGAATACAGCAGAATACATGACGTGACACAACGAAAAACGCACAAAGGACGATGAAGAATTGTCACATCCTTCGGATGGAGAGGCATGGAAATATTTTGATTTGCGTCATCCAGATTTTGCTGCAGAGCCTAGAAATATACGTCTGGGGCTATGTTCTGATGGCTTTGCCCCTTTCGGGCAGTCGGGATCTCAATACTCCTGCTGGCCGGTCATTCTGACCCCTTACAATCTGTCACCATGGATGTGTATGAAGACTCCTTATATGTTCTTGACAGCAATCATACCGGGTCCCAAAAATCTGACGAAGAATATCGATATATATTTACAGCCGTTGGTGGATGAGCTGAAACAACTGTGGGAGATCGGATGTTGAATTTATCAATGACGACATCAGTACCAAGGATTCCAGTATTTGTATAAGAGGCACCATCTATGACGACGAACCGGACTTTGACTATTATGGAGTGCTTCGGGATATTGTAGATTTATAATATACTGGCCCATATGATATGCATATTGTGATGTTCAAATGTGAGCGGTTCGATACGACACCAAATATCGGTTGGAGAATCGATAAACAATTTGGATTTGTCGATATAAATCATCGCATGAGGTATAGAGGGTCCGATACATTTGCGATAGCAAATCAGGCTGTTCAAGTCTACTATACAAGCTACCCAAGGCGTCGTAGAGATCGATTTAACTGGTGGGCAGTATGCAAGATTAAATCTAGAAATATATTCAACGTTTGAGACCCAGCATACCAAGAGGACTAGATCAAAAAGTCCCAATACTTGGGACAACACTCGGATACAATGGATGTTGAAGATATTGTTGAGGAAAATAGAGGGGAGGAAGAGGTTGATACATAAGACTTAGCTGTCAACCAGGAGAGAAAGAGGCGTCTTGTCCCAAATATTGAGGCAGAAGAAGAAGAAGAAGACGAAGAAGAAGAAGAAGAAGAAGACGAATTTGATGGGGATGAGGATACAGATGAAATCGACGATGAAGATAAGGATGAGGATGAGGATGAGGAGGAGGATGATGATGAAGACGAGGCCGAAGATGAGAACGAAGACGATTAGGTTAAATATTGTTGCATATTAAAAACACTTCCAATTACGTGAATTAAGTTTAACCTCATAAAACAAATTACGCGAATTCATGTTTTTTTCATTCGATTATTTACTTATTGCAGATGGCACTCCTAGTCTTTTTCGTCGTAGCGGCACTCGTCTTCCTACTGGTGGTATGTATATTTTAGTTTAGAATTTCATATTCATTTACACTTTTATATTGTTAATTATGTTTATGTGTTCTATTTACATGTCATAATGGCTGGCCGTGGTGGTGGTGGTGGTGGTCGTGGTCGTAGTGGTGCTGGTGGTCGTAGTCGCATTCAATCTTCCTGGGATGTGACCCCATCTAGTGACCCCGACCCGGAGAGTACCCCGGGCATAGACGTATCCCGTCGTCGATCGACCACTTCATCGAGGCATGAGTCCGGATCTGCTAGCAGATCCGTTCCACTATCGGACCCACCAGCAGCGGATCCACCAGTGGATCCCCCAGTTACTGCACAGTGGGCCCCGGAGTACCCCCATACTCGGTTCCATCCGGTTACTGGAGAGTACATGCGCGGACCCACGGATCCTCCAACGGCACCAGAGAGGCGAGTTCCAACGAGAGCTATGGCCCGCGGGGACCTCGTAAGTAAATTTAAGATAATTTATTAAATTTCTTTCATTTATTCAAGTTAATAATCTAGTCGTTTCTTCTTTGTAGGTTTTTTACGTTTAATGTTGCCAGGGCTCTTAGAGAAATTATCAGGGCTAACTTCCATGGTCCCTACCTCAACTTTTCATCGGTGCCCCAAACTTGAAGTACGCCTGGCTCGACGAGTTGAGGGTATATATCTATATCTTCTGGTTAATTATTAGTTACTCTTTAATCAACCATTTTTTAAATTATGTGATAATTGAATTTCTATGTTAGACGACGTACTGGTGGCCCCTCCATCGCGAAGACGCGATCTGCAGGACCTACAGAAGCGTTGCCTCGAAGAAGATACGGGATATGATTCATGACCTAAAAATGGGGCATACAAGGCCGAATTGGATCCGACAGGAGTATTATGAGGACCTCTTAGGTATGATGGATACTCCTGCGTACAAGGAGAAATCGAAGAAGGCGAAGGCGAACCGACAGGCCGCGGGGCTTCATACGGGGGGATCAAGGCCCTACGCAGCGACGCTTGCAGATCTGGTGAGATACCGTAAATTCATTTCACTATCGAATTAGGTATTATTAATATACGGAGTTAATTAAGTTCTACGGAAATTTCGTATCCAGGCCCAACGGGCGGTGAAGGAGGAAAGGGCGCCAGAATCGGTCACCATGTACGACGTGTTCCAGCATACGCATAAAAGACGGAAGGACGGGAGCTTCGTCGACAAGAGGGCCAAGGAGACTGATGTAAGTACTTATGTTTATGAGATTTACGTTAGAATTAAAAGTATTCGGACTGTAACTTAGGTAAACTTAGGATTCATACTTAACTTAGTGAAACATAGGATTTAGATTACAACTTAGGTAAATCTTATAATATAAACACATTCATTTGATAGGCTGCGTATCGTGAGGCCCTTAGTCGGGCTCAGTTAACTGACACCGAGGATGTCGGTGAAATGATGCCCGCCCGGACGCCCTCTTCTTTGGCCGCTCGCAACGACTTGTTCGTAGATACCGTCGGCGGCTTTAAGAAAGGGCTCCGGTACGGAGTCGGCTCCCTAGGGCCGTTGTACATGGCGACGCAGATATTTCTACAGACACCGCCTTCTCCCGCGGCCCCGGCAGACGATGATGTTAGGTCGCAGCTTACGCAGCTGCACGAGGCGGTGTCGTCCTTGTGGGAGCAATTTGCTACGTACTTTCCGTCTCCGTCTGCTGCTGCCGGTCCGTCTACTGCTGGTATCGGTCCGTCTTCTACTGGTGCCGGTCCGTCGATTGTTGGTGTCGGTCCTTCTTCCACAGGTCATCTTTCTTTCAACCATGCTGCCCCTCTGGTACCACCTCCGACTGTGACGGCACTCCTGGATCCCATGTTTCCAGAGCAGCTATGTCGACTTTCGAGCAGTGTCTACGACGACTTACCACTGTACCTAGTGGAGGTGTATATTCGTCGGTCGCAGCAGGAATTACCACCACCGGGCAATCGAACTCCTCCTTCTCCTTAAAATATTGTAATTAAGAAAATTTAGAATATTTGTGAGAATTTTGGATTATTTGTGCTATGATCGGATTATAACGACGGATATTATGTTACTCTTCAGGATAATTGATGTCTATTTTATATTAATTTGGTTTGGTCTATGTGATTCTTGGATAATTGGTATGCATTAAATTCGTATGTGCATATTTGGTCTATGTGATTCTTGGATAATTGGTGTGCATTATATATTTGGTCTATGTGATTGTTGGATAATTGGTGTGTATTATATATTGGTTTGGTTTATGCATATTTTTGTGAACAGGGAAAGTGCTGCAATTTTTTTTCAAAAAAATCTCAGTTAGCGACGGACTAGTGACCGGTTAGCGACGGATATTTCCAGTTTCCGACTACTTTTTGACGGAATGTTCGTCGCTAACTGGAGATTTGAAACTGTTTCCAGGTAGCGACGGGTGGTCGACGGAATATCCGTCGGCAAGGTACTGGTGGTATATAATTCGACGGAATAGCGACGGAAAATTTATCGCCCAGGCGACGGATAATCAGCCACTAATCAGTCGCTCTCTCGACGGCGTAGCGATTGAAAATCCGTCGACAAGGTTCTGGAAATGATTGACATTTCCAGAACCATGGCGACGGATAATCAGCCACTAATCAGTCGCTCTGTCGACGGCATCGCGACGGAGTAACGATAATTTATCCGTTGCCAAGGTACTGGAAATGTCAAGCATTTCCAGAACATGGTCGACGGATAATCCATTAGTATTCCGTCGCGAATCCGTCATTTGTTAGCAACGGCGATCGACGGACTAACGACGGAACGATACCCTCTGATACACTGTTACGACTGTTTATCGACGGACTATCCGTCGCTAGCGTCAACATTGTTAAGTATTTAATACTTGAAATGGACGAAAGCCCGTCGAAAAGTAGTCTCTAATGCATCGTATTGTGAAGACGAAAAGCCGTCGCTATTCCGTCGCTCTTCGACTACTTAGCGAAGGATCATTATTAGCGACGAGCTGATTGCCGACGGATTATTTTGACCAAGATCCGTCAGCGATCCGTCGCTAATACTGATTGCCGACGGATGAGCGACGGATGTGGCCGTCGCTAAATGGACATATTTTGGTAGTGTCCTTAAGTAACTCTAGCCACCTTCGTTGCCTCATGTTCAACTCCTTTGAGTAAATACATATTTTAAACTTTTATGATCTGTATATATCTTGACTTGTTCACCATATAGGTAATGTCTCCATAACTTTAATGCAAAAACCAGAGCTGCCAATTCCAGATCATGAGTTGGGTAATTTCTTTCATGTGTCTTCAGTTGACGAAGAGCATAAGCAATAACTCTTCCATGTTGCATTAATACACAGCCTAATTCTTTTCCTGAGGCATCACTATAGATCTCATACCCTCCTGATCCAGATGGTAGAGCCAGTACTGGAGTCGTGATAAGTCTTTCCTTCAGTTCCTCAAAAGCAGCTTGACACTTATCAGTCCAATTAAATTTTTCATCTTTTCGGGTTAGTCGAGTAAGTGGCTCCGTAATTCTTGAAAAATTCTCCACAAACCTTCTATAGTATCCGGCTAGACCAAGAAAGCTTTGGATTTCTGCTACATTCTTAGGAGTAGGCTAAGATTTGACAGCTTCTATTTTCTTAGGATCTACCGATATTCCTTCTCTCCTCACTATATGACCTTGGAATGAGGTTTTGTCCAACCATAATTCACACTTACTTAACTTTCCATACAACTTTTCTTGTCGTAAAGTTTGGAGTGCTATTCTCAGATGTTCTTCATGTTCTTTCTCATTCCTTGAGTAGATTTATATATCATCAATGAACACAATCACAAACTTGTCCAAGTATTGATAAAATATTCTGTTCATCAGATCCATAACACTACTAAAATACAGCAATTTGGCGACGGAAGATTAGCGATGGATCGTATCCGTCGGCCATAGCGACGGTCTCGCGACTACCTTGTGATGGGCTACCGTCATAAAGCAAGGGATAATTTTTTTTAGTTTTTTTGCGTCAAAATCAGTCGCACATCTGTCGCTCATTTGACGAAACTTTAGCGACGGATTCATGTCCGTCGCTAATATGTCGCACATTGTGGCGACAAAATCTGAAAAAAATGGCGCACTAAATTATCGTCTATTTAGCGATGGACATTTCGTCGGTAATCTAGTGGGTATTTAGCGACTACCTACCGACGGATATATCCGTCGGTAATCCTTAGCTGTAACCTAACTTAAATTGGACCGACGGGGGGAAATTTTTCATTCCCCCCAAAAGACTCTCTCTTCCCCCCCTCTCTCTCTCTCTCTCCGGCGAGCTCTCTCCGACGGGTCACATTCTCCGGCGAAGCTCTCTCCGACGGGATATCTCTCTCTCTCAGGTATGCTCTCTCTCTCTCTCTCTCTGTGTGTGTGTTTAGCATAACATATAGGGTTTCGGATTGGTGGGGGGGTCGGCTGTCACTGGGGCCGACGGGGTGGGGGAAGGGAGTGGGGGCTGGGGGAGGGAGGTTGTTGAGGGCGGAGGGCAGGGTAGGGTTTAGGGTTTCAGCGCAGGGGTAGGGTTTCGGGTGGGAGGGTGGGCCGGCTGTCACGGGGGCCGTCAGTGATGGGGGGAGGGAGGGGGACGGGGGGTGGATGGTGTTGGGTGCGGGGCGGGGGGCCGGGGTAGGGTTTAGGGTTTGCTGTCCGGGGATGAAGGGGAGGGGGGTGGGTGTTTGCTGTCGGGGGGGGGAGGGGGGTAGGGTGGGGGTTTGATGTCGGGAGGGGGGGTGTGTGGGAGGGGGAGGGGGGATTTGCTGTCCGGCGGGGTAGGAGAGGGGGTGGGGGGGGTATCGGTGGTTTCTGATCGGACCATTCCTATGAGTATCAGTGGTTTCAAATCAGAGTATCAGATCGGAGGAGGGGGTATAGGTGGTTTCGGATCAGACCAATCCTATGAGTATCGGATCAGGGGAGGGGGGATATCAGAATCGATATCGAAATCGGAATCGGTATTGGACCGATACTGATCGATACCGGTACAGTTTGGCATGTCCCGCTCCGATACTGACCGATACCCGATACTGATCGATACCGATCCGATACTGTCCGATACTGATACAGTTTGGCATGTCCCGGTATCGGTATCGGACTATCCCTATGAGTATCGGCATCGGGGGTATCCGTAATATCGGTGGTTTCGGTTCGGAGTATCGGATTTTTTGGTATCAAAAAACAAATAGGTATTAATAAATTATTAATATTAATAATTTATTAAAGTATCGGCCGATACCGATACCGATCGGACCATTCCTATGAGTATCGATGGTTTCGGATCGGTGTATTGGATCGGATGAGGGGGTATAGGTGGTTTCGGATCAGACCAATCCTATGAGTATCGGATCGGGGGGGGGGGGGGGGGGTATCGGAATCGGAATCGGTATCGAACCATTCCTATGAGTATCGGATCAGAGGTATCGGTAATATCGGTGGTTTCGGATCGGTGTTTCGAATTTTTTGGTATCGAAAAACAAATAACTATTAATAAAGTTGACTGTCCTCCGACATAGTCCCTGCAGCCATTCGACTAGCGAGGCAGAAACTATGTAGCCGTAGATAAAGTTGACTGTCCTCCGACCATCATCACTCGGCAATGATGATATAACAACCTATTACTATATCTTATATAGTAGTAGATGATGTCTTAGTATTACATTATGTGAGTTCATCTTGATTATGTTACATTCTTCAGATACTAGATACGATAAGAACATATACTACACCATATGTACATAACATAGATGATTCACTCTAATGTATGCTAGAATGAATTTTGGGTTGTGTTCTGAGCCATCCGTTCTCACACTTGGCAAAAAATCAAATATTCTGTCTTTTATCTGCTTTCGAAAACGTACTCAAACGACATGATGGTTCCTTTAGTTAGTGTAACGCCCCAGTCCCAAAATACGTAGGACTAGAAACATAGACATGCCAGCTGTATTCATACAAAGTATACTCTAATATATGGAAACCTCGTATGAATACATAAGCTGTAAAATGCAGTAGAACCATAACTAATCTCATCCACACAAAATAAATGAATAAAAGATATCATATAATGATAATGAATTGTCTTGATACAATATGTTAGGCGGAGACAAATCCACTACCAACAAGTAAAGAAAAAATACATGAGAAAAGAAATGATTTTTTTTTACGAGCGAAGCGAAGATGATCAAAGTGCAATCATCCTCGAAGAAATAGCGATGATCACGGCTAGAGCTAGAACACCTGCGAAAGACAAGAGCACACACCTGGCGAGATAACCAGGTCCTCAGAGGGACGTAACAAGACACATAATATCATGCCATATAAATTGAATAAATATTGCTCAAATAAATAAGGGATGCATGCAATATGGTACCTAACCGTACTATAGTGAATATGCAATAAAGAACAAACCTTTGACGCATGGGCCGAATCCGGAATATTAGGAATCAGGACCGTATCTCCCACTGGAGATAACCTACAATCAGGACCGTACCTCCCACTGGAGATAATCGGCTATCAGGACCGTACCTCCCATTGGAGATAACCGACAATTAGGACAGTGCATATATGACCTATACATTAAGGAACTGTTCTTCCCACCCAATGCCTATTATGTTGTATCCACAACATAAAACCTCTATTAACCGCTAAGTCAAACTAATCATTGCAACCTCTATTAGCGGTTATTCCTATCGTACGCTTATACGTACCGGTGGCCAGCCAGTCACGCATGTCCGTGTTCTACATGCGACACACAACTTCGTGGTACAACGTGTCAAGGCCAATGAATGCAACACACAAGGTGGTCCCTTAAATCTAGGTTTAATGTGTAAGAAAACTAATACATAGCAGAAAATATAACTGAACAGTAAGTTCTAACAGGTTATGCCATGTATCACAGTTTATCATGCATAAAGAAAATAAATAATGCATGAAATATGAGCTAAAATAAATAAACAGTAAATGGCAAGGTGTCTTGCCTGGTAGTAAGCCTGGTGTGCTGCAATGATGAATGTGCCACGAACTGCGACGTCGGTGCAACAACTATACAAGGTGACCTCTGATGGAGACACAGACTGTTCTATTGGGTCCAGAAGGGTCAATTTAGTTAGGAATGACATAAAGTAGTCTAGAATTGGCGAGTGAATATGAAGGATGGGTTTGGTCTCGGACAGAAGGATAATTAAAGGAATTCCATAATTAATATATATGTTTTTAGAAAATATCTACAATATTTGGAAACTAGATTTTATTAGTAAAATAAACTTTTAGGAATAATACTTTGAGAAATCGAAATCATTTTGGGCTAAACTCTAAGTTTTGTCAAAGTAGATAAAAAAAACTATACCTCATGATTTAAGAATTAATTTAGATAAATTATACTTGAACATATAGCTTTACTAGTTAAAATGATTTTACGAAACTACTTAAAAAATAATACTTTTATATATAACAATTTGAACTATATTTTATAAGTCAAAATAACCTACTATATTTGAATAGACTCCTTCTAGGACAAAACTATAATTGGTAGAAAACAAAATAGCTATTTATTTGAATAGATCAAATAATTAATAAAAACTATATTTACTACAATCTCTTGAAAATATTAATTTACATGTATAGATATTTTATGACATAATAATATTGTAAAGGACGAATCCCCTAGTGATAAAATAATAATTATACTAATAACAGTAATAATAATAAAAATAAACATAATAACACTAATAATAATGATAATAATAATAAATATTAATAACAGTAATATATTAAAATAAACATAATAATACTAATAATACTGATATTGTTAATAATAATAAATATTAATAACCGTAATATAATAAAATAATAACAACACTGAATATGTTATATATGACAGCCTTGCTGTCTGTATTAGAAAGGATGGAGAGAGAAATGGACGGCGAGAGAATGGGGGAAAAGTAACGGAGAGATCGGGAGGCTCGGGCTGGCTGCGGAGAGAGAGCGGCGGCACCGGCGGATGCGGGGGAGCGGAGGCTGTGGACGCGAGAGAGGAAGAAGTCGGGGGAGTTGGGGCGAGCGGAGGAGGACGCTGGGTCGGCGCCGGAAGAGGTAGGGCAGAGTGCGGATAGCACGCGATGCAGGAAAGAGGGCACAGCAGATGGAGAGCGGAAACAGGGGCGGACGTCTCCGGCGAGAGGAGGAGCACGGCTGGACTGCCTGGCCGGATCTGTCGCGCTCGACGGCGCACGGCCAACTGGCGGAGAGGCACGACGGCAGGCGTCCGGAGGTGAGTAATTGGGCGGTCGGTTTATTTTTTTGGGTTTCTTTGGTTGTGGTGGCGAGGTGGACGGAGATGGAAGGAGGGGCGGAGGTACGGCGACGAGGAGGAAGATCGAGGAGGAAGAGAAAGGGTGTACCAGGTTCGTTGGTCGGTGACATTCCGACGATGGTGGTGGAGGCAGGGGGTTAGGATTAGGGTTAGGGTTTAGGAACTAGGTATTTGGAGATTAGAAAATTGGGGATTTGTATTGTGTCGGGGTTGTCGACACGAGAGAGAATAATGTATATGTAAAAAATGATGGAATAAGAATTTGACGGGGAACACGGACACGATGCACGCACGTTTGTGGTAGAAATATTTGTGGAATAGTTATGGCTTGTGGAATTTATAGAGGAGTACCTGCCTATTTATAGGATGTAGAAATTCCCAGTTGGATAATGATTAGGAAGATTTAAAACCCAATTAGATAATTCATCTATTAATTTAAATCAATCCAAATCGAAATCAATTTAACTCTAATTTACATCCTTTAGTTTAAAAATAAGATAATTCCAATCCCAAATATAGATATTAATTTAAATAAATCCAAAATTCAAATCAAGGTTTAAATTGTCACAATAATTTCAAAATATGTTTTCCAAAAATTACTATTAATAATAATTTCAAAAATTACATTATTATTTAAAAATAAACTAATAATTAATTATGAAATATATATGTATGCACAAATAATATTTACAAATATACACTTTTCTAGTATACCATTTTATAATAATTTTATTTATTATTATAACTGTCTAAATAAAAGGCTTTTCATAAATAAAATCATAAATTTAGAAATTTTGATAGCTAAAAATAATTATTATATATATTATATTGAAACTATAAGAATAGGAAAAATGTTTTTCTAAAAATGTGTACGCTCGCACATATTCGCCCTCGTCGAGCAATTACGAAAAATAAAATTTCGTGCGCGACGTACAATATGACTACGCGACGTACAATACAAAATTTTAAATCAGTACCAAATTTAATAATAAAAAATAGTAAAAATTTAGGGGTTTTACATCCTACCCAACTTAAAAGAATTTCGTCCTCGAAATTTGAATTAGTAGGGGGTAAGAAGACACAAGGGAGTATCGGTGGGAAACAATTTATTTGGCGAGACAAAGAGATAATTTTCGACATGCGATTAGCAAGCCGTGGCTTAAAAGATAATATTTAAAGTTAGTCATGATAACATGCAAGGGAGTAATATGGTATCAAGAGAAAAATGGGAGGCCTAAAAGATATGTTTTAAAAGTAAGTTGAGGGCACGATTTAAGAGAGCGAATTAGGGTTACGCCTAATTTAAGCGATGTTAGTTAATATAGGGCTGGGAAGAAGGACAAGTAGTTTTAAGACGAAGAAATAGCAACATCGAGTGATAATGGTCATAATCGATAGGAAGGCTAGAGGGAGTTCTAGCACAACGCCTTCGTCCTTCTAAAATAGGCGAAGGCGAAAGCAATATAGAGTTCGAAGGAGGCGTTTATCGAATACGAATACGTGATTCAAAGGCGTCCGAATAATTCAAAAAGGAGTTGCCAAGGTAGCCGCGGATGGGACTCTAGAGGACAAGTTTAGATATGACCCCATCCACGTAGAACGATAGATAAAAGCGAACCAAAGTGCACTCGGTTGATCAGACCATCATGCACCGGTTCTGATTAGACAATATGTTAGTGAGCGCGCTCAATAGCATAAGTCATGAACAAACTCGATAATGGATGAGTTTGCAAAACTAGATTATAGTAGCAACATTAGTCAAGGTAGTAAAAATATAGACACGAGAGACTAAAATTGGAAGAAAGTAGAAATTGGTTCGAACTTCTAAAGGATATAAGTCATATCATGTGATGGTCTTCATATAGTCATCCTATAGTCTTCTCGTCCAAGTCTTTGGGTGTCTAGATGGGTTAGGGTCTTCTAGATTCTAGAATCTAAGTAAACTTACTAATATAGGTCATAAGGCATTCTACCCAACTTAAAGGAATTAAACTAATAGTGTTTTGGGACAAAAAAACATGTCTAACTAGTTGGGGTCACCTTCCTAACCTCTAGCAAGCACGAAGGGACGATAAAAATCATGATAGAAGGAATCTAGCGTGATGCAGTCGATGAGTCGAACGATAGTTCGAATATGGAATCGAGGAAAGAGGTCAAGTATATGGATGAGATCCTAGACTTCTAATCCTATTCACAGGCTTGCTTGGTACGGTAAAGTGACCATACAATTTATCTTGACCTGCATGGGCCACCACAAAAATATGTAACACCCCAGTCCCAAAATATGTAGGACTAGGAACGTAGACATGCCAGCTGTATTCATACGAAGTATACTCCAATATATGGAAACCTCGTATGAATACATAATCTGTAAAATGCAGTATAACCATAACTAATCTCATCCACACAAAATAAATGAATAAAAGATATCGTATAATGATAATGAATTGTCTTGATACAATATGTTGGGCGGAGACAAATCCACTACCAACAAGTAAAGGAAAAATACATGAGAAAAGAAATAATTTTTTTGCGAACAAAGCGAAGACGATCAAAGTGCAATCATCCTCGAAGAAATAGCGATGATCACGGCTAGAGCTAGAACACATGCGAAAGACAAGAGCATACACCTGGCGAGATAACCAAGTCCTCAGAGGTACGTAACAAGACACATAATATCATGTCATATAAACTGAATAAATATTGCTCAAATAAATAAGGGATGCATGCAATAGGGTACCAAACCGTACTATAGTGAATATGTAATAAAGAACAAACCTTTGACGTATGGGCCGGATCAGGAATATCAAAAATCAGGACCGTATCTTCTATTGGAGATAACCGACAATCAGGACCGTACCTCCCACTGGAGATAACCGGCTATCAGGACCGTACCTCCCATTAGAGATAACCGTCAATCAGGACAGTGGATATATGACCCATACATTAAGGAACTATTCTTCCCACCCAATGTCTATTATGTTGTATCCACAACATAAAACCTCTATTAATCACTAAGTCAAACTAAGCATTGCAACCTCTATTAGCGGTTATTCCTATCGCACGGCTTATACGTACCGGTAGCCAGCCAGTCACGCACGTTCGTGTTCTACATACGACACACAACTTCGTGGTACAACATGTCAAGGCCAATGAATGCAACACACAAGGTGGTCCCTTAAATCTAGGTTTAGTGTAAGAAAACTAATACATAGTAGAAAATATAACTGAACAGTAAGTTCTAACAGGTTATGCGATATATCACAGTTTATTATGCATAAAAAAATAAATAATGCATGAAATATGAGCTAAAATAAATAAACAACCAATGGTAAGGTGTCTTGCCTGGTAGTACATCTGGTGTGCTGCAATAATAAATGTGTCACGAACTTCGACGTCCGTGCAACAACTATACAAGGTGACCTCGGATGGTGGCACAGACTGTTCCATTGGGTCCAGAAGGGTCAATTTAGTTAGGAATGACATAAAGTAGTCTAGAATTGGCGAGTGAATAGGAAAGATGGGTTTGATCTTGGACAGAAGGATAATTAAAGGAATTCGATAATTAATATATATGTTTTTAGAAAATATCTACAATATTTGGAAACTAGATTTTATTAGTAAAATAAACTTTTAGGAATAATATATTGAGAAATCGAAATCATTTTGGACTAAACTCTAAGTTTTGTCAAAGTAGATTAAAAAAACTATACCTCATGATTTAAGAATTAATTTAGATAAATTATACTTGAACATATAGCTTTATTAGTTAAAATGATTTTACGAAACTATTTGAAAAATAATAATTTTATTTATAACAATTTGAACTATATTTTATAAGTCAAAATAACCTACTATATTTGAATAGACTCCTTCTAGGACAAAACTATAATCGATAGATAACAAAATAGCTATTTATTTGAATAGATCAAATAATTAATAAAAACTATATTTACTACAATCTCTTGAAAATATTAATTTACATGTATAGATATTTTATGACAGTAATAATATTGTAAAGGACGAATCCCCTAGTGATAAAATAATAATTATACTAATAACAGTAATAATAATAAAAATAAACATAATAACACTAATAATAATGATAATAATAATAAATATTAATAACAGTAATATATTAAAATAAACATAATAATACTAATAATACTGATAATGTTAATAATAATAAATATTAATAACCGTAATATAATAAAATAATAACAACACTGAATATGTTATATATGACAGCCCTGCTGTCTGTATTAGAAAGGATGGAGAGAGAAATGGACGGTGAGAGAATGGGGGAAAAGTGACGGAGAGATCGGGAGGCTCGGGCTGGCTGCGGAGAGAGAGAGAGGCGGCGCCGGCGGATGCGGGGGAGCGGAGGCTGTGGGCGCGAGAGATGAAGAAGTCGGGGGAGTTGGGGCGAGCGGAGGAGGATGCTGGGTCGGCGCCGGAAGAGGTCAGGCGGAGTGCGGGTAGCGCGCGATGGAGGGAAGGGGGCACGACGGATGGAGAGCGGAAACAGGAGTAGACGTCTCCGGCGAGAGAAGGAGCGCGGCTGGACTGCCTGGCCGGATCTGAAGCGCTCGGCGGCGCGCGGCCAACTCGCGGAGAGGCGCGGTGGCAGGCGTCCGGAGGTGAGTAATTGGGCGGTCGGTTTATTTTTTTGGGTTTCTTTGATTGTGGTGGCGAGGTGGACGGAGATGGAAGGAGATACAGAGGTACGGCGACGAGGAGGAGGAAGATCGAGGGGGAAAGAGAAAGGGTGTACTAGGTTCGTTGGTCGGCGGCATTCCGACGATGGTGGTGGAGGCAGGGGGTTAGGATTAGGGTTAGGGTTTAGGAACTAGGGATTTGGAGATTAGGAAATTGGGGATTTGTATTGTGTCAGGGTTGTCGACACAAGAGAGAAAAATGTATATG
The DNA here is from genome assembly GCA_029216955.1 of Iris pallida. Taxonomy (NCBI): domain Eukaryota; kingdom Viridiplantae; phylum Streptophyta; class Magnoliopsida; order Asparagales; family Iridaceae; genus Iris; species Iris pallida. The sequence continues at coordinate 2,547,918 of JANAVB010020198.1, read as the reverse complement.
TAAAAAAATGATGGAATAAGAATTGGACGGGGAACACGGACACGATGCACGCACATTTGTGGTAGAAATATTTGTGAATTAATTATGTCTTATGGAATTTATGGAGGAGTACCTGCCTATTTATAGGATGTGGGAATTCTCAGTTGAATAATAATTAGGAAAATTTAAAACCCAATTAGATAATTCATCTATTAATTTAAATCAATCCAAATCGAAATCAATTTAAATCTAATTTACATCCTTTAGTTTAAAAATAAGATAATTCCAATCCCAAATATAGATATTAATTTAAATAAATACAAAATTCAAATCAAGGTTTAAATTATCACAATAATTTCAAAATATATTTTCCAAAAATTACTATTAATAATAATTTCAAAAATTACATTATTATTTAAAAATAAACTAATAATTAATTATGAAATATATATGTATGCACAAATAATATTTACAAATATACACTTTTCTAGTATACCATTTTATAAGAATATTATTTATTATTATAACTGTCTAAATAAAAGGCTTTTCATAAATAAAATCATAAATTTAGAAATTTTGATAGCTAAAAATAATTATTATATATGTTATCTTCAAACTATAAGAATAGGAAAAATATTTTTCTAAAAATGTGTACGCTCGCACATATTCGCACTCGTCGAACAATCACGAAAATAAAATTTCTTGCACGACGTACAATACGACTACGCGACGTACAATACAAAATTTTAAATTAGTACCAAATTTAATAAAAAAAACATAGTAGAAATTTAGGGGTTTTACAGTTAGCTTGCTTATGTTACAATTATATTATTTCTGAGCTATCCGTTCTCATACTTATTTGTATTGGACTGGGTTGTTTTTGTATTAGACTATTTGTATTGGACTACATATATGAATTAGTATTGTGTTAATCTCTGGATTGTATTGGACTACGACATGGTGATCCGGACATAGTCCCTGCAGCCATTCGACTGGCGAGGCAGAAACTATGTAGCCGTAGATAAAGTTGACTGTCCTTCGACCCTCATCCCTCGGCAATGATGAAATGACAACCTATCGCTATATCTTATATAGTAGTAGATGATGTCTTAGTATTACATTATGTGAGTTCATCTTGATTCTGTTACATTCTTCAGATACTAGATACGATAAGAACATATACTACACTATATATACAGAACATAGATGATTCACACTAATGTATGCTAGAATGAATTTTGGGTTGTGTTCTGAGCCATTCGTTTCTATACTTGGTAATTAAGCATGTGAAATAGAACTGATTATGTTTAGTTTGCCTTACGATACATATTTTCACATCCAAATTGAAATAGATCGTTACTTCGTTGATCGTACATGGATGTACTAGTAGATCAACCTCTTGGACCGTAGGTACTTATAAGTACTGATCGTATCGGATTAGTATCGATCTATCGTTTTGATATGGGCCATATCGGTTGGTATTGGTCTTAGCAAATTGGTATCGTCCTATCCGATATGTATCGGCCGTATAGCTAGGATTCGTATTGGCCTTATCGATTTGTTATTGGTCATATCCGATAGGTATCGGCCATGTTGGATTAGTATAGACCATTTCAGATTAGTATCGTGGAAGGTTTAGTAACAACTGTACTTGGATTTCTCTCTTCTAGAGCTAGATTACCATTGCAAGAGAGTCACGAGAGTGTAGCTGGCCAGTTGCATACTTCCTTTTCAATCTCGCTTTTCTTGATGGAAAAGGAAGCATGTATGTTACTGTAACTGGCCAATCACGATCTGGTGACTCTCTTGCAATGGTATTATAGCTCAAGAAGAGAGAAATCCAAGTACAGTTGTTACTAAACCTTTTACAATACTAATCCGAAATGGTCTATACTAATCTAACACGGCCGATACCTATCGGATATGAACGATACCAAATCGATAAGGCCAATATGAATCCTAGCTATACGGCCGATACATGTACATATCGGATAGGACGATACCAATTTGTTAAGGCTAATACCAATCTGATATGTCCTATACCAAACTGATAGACCGATACTAATCTGATACACTAGATACTAAGTGAAGAACAGATGGCAACTCTAGAGGAGGGTGAATAGAGTTTATAGTGATAATATCCAATTAAAAAATCAACTCTATCATAATCTAAAAATAATCAGAGTAACTGCGAAAATAAATTAGAAGCAAGAAAGCATACGCAAACACAGCCGATTTTAACCTGGTTTCCCTCGTAGAGGACTAGTCCAGGCCTGAGAACTCTAGCTCAGGATTAAATCCACTATTTGTGAAATAGTAGTTACACCCCGTGCCTTTTCTTCAGAAGAGCACGTCAACTTCCTACAATGGATCGCAATGGCGATGCTTGGACTTTTCCAAGCGACTTCTTGAACTCTTGCACAAGACTCCTAACTGAGAGATGCTGAGCACTCGAGACTTAGGAAACTAGTGGCTAGTAGATAAAGAAGGGTATGGCTTATATTGAGCTTAAGAGAGAAGAGAAGAGAAGATTGGATGAATGAAAATGAGAGAATTCTTGGCCTATTTATAGGTTTTTAACAGACAAAATTCGGCCAGAATTCTGGTAGGAATTTTCAAAAATTTGGCCGTTGGACAACTAGCAACCCTAAAAATTAGGGTGCTGATTTTTAGGGGACAGAGTTCGGCCGGAACTCTGTGTGTAGGCAGAGTTCGGCCCGAACTCTGTCTCCAGAGCACAGAATTGGTCCAAGGGTCCAATGGGCTAAGTTTGGATGTGGAGCTTTATAGATTTTGGATAGGTTGTGGGTTGAGTCTCAAGAGCCCAGCATAACTCAGCTTACAATTATTCTTGACTCAATAAATATAAAAGTACAGACGCGAAAACAACTTGTATTTGCACAACTGAGCTATCGTCTGGCTTGAGCAGAATATAGTCATCGTGTGTCGTATTGAATTATCACAAGTATTATTTAGTCAATGTTATCAATATTTGGTTGACTGTGACTTTGTGTCAACAATCTCCCCCATTTTGATAATTGACAAAATAATAATTGTATATTCAATATCCATACCTGGACACATGTAACGACATAGCTCCCCCATAATAAGTACCGAGCTTAAGAGTAGCTCCCCCATGAACAATGCTGTGAATCTTTGTTGGCCTGTTAATAATATTCTTCCAAAAGCATATATAAACCAAACAAACAGAAACAGAATATACACATAACTCCCCCTTTTGGCATTTAGCAATATGAGATAGAAAAATGATAACTGGCAAAACACACGTAAAGGAGAAGAAACTGCATATAAAATAAGATAATGACCAAGAGTCATAATGACATAGAAACTGATAATAGAACATACCAAGTCTCAAAAGCACATCACATAATAAGTCTACTACAAATCAAGTACATAAAAGTAACTAAAGCAGAATGCAGAAAACATAATCTAAGATCTCCAGTAGCAGCCTCAAGTAGCAGTCCAAAACCATCATCGAGTACGAGAGGGCCCGGCGTCGTCCGATGGATCAGTAAAGGAGCGACGTGGGTCCACGAATGTCGCATCTGGATTCATGTAGCGACGGACCCAAGGATCATCAATACGAAAGCCCTCACTATCGGGATCTCGCTCCATAGGAGTGGGCATGGTAGGATGGCGAGACATGGAATACCGGATGTCATGCAGCGAGTTGCTGATAGCACTCATCTGTAATGTGGTCCGATAATCCAGCTGAGTCCAACGATCGTCCTCCAAAGTAAAATGATCTCGGAGCATGGTCTGAAGAGACTCGAGAGTGGCAGGAGGAGGAGGAGGATCCTGTCCGAGAGGAGGGGCATCTGGCTCATCCTCAGAATGCTCAGACACGACCGGTGAGCCAACGGCCGCATGAAGCCTCCTTGCCTTGGAGAGAAAGGCAGGGGCAGGTAAGAATGGACACTCATCAAGCGGTACATAGAACGCACGAAAGATCATAGGAAGGTATAATGCATAAACCAAGGATCTTGGTTTCTTCCTACAGTTGATCATCCAATCCATCATTGTGCGTGGAAGATTAAAGGGAACATGGAAGTGGAGATGGTATAAGGCCGATATTTTAAAATAAGTAACTTCATCGGTAGAGCCCGCTTTGGGTAGAATGGTGTTGAAAATGATCCGATGAAGTTCATAAAAATAAGGGTTGAGGAATTTAGCCAAAAGCTTACGAGGACGTGTGTTAGGGCTACACAAGTCGTCCTTGAAGCTTTCAAGTGAAATTCCTTCGAGAAATTTGAACGATCTTGCTTCAACAAGCTTTTCCCAAGAATTTGGCTCTTGAAGTTCAAGATATTCGGCTAAATCAAAATCATCAAATAAGATATCAATACCCGCAACACGTGAATAGATGCGAGTATCATCACGAGTCAAGTTGCAATAAAACATTTGAATGGCACTACGATAAATGACCAAATTTGTGGTAACAAGTTCGTCAAGGCAAAGGTCATTAAAGAGTGCATCATATTGTGAAAAAATTGTAAAGTTTATGGGGTGTCCCGCAAACACCGGACGTGTCCGAAAATCACTAAACCACTCATTGGATGCGTCTAGTGATATAAAAATTCGGTCGTCAAAAGTGTTTAGATCACGTGGACGTGGAGGATTGAATAACGGATGGGTTTGTTATTCAATAGCCGGTGCAACGGGTGGTACAACGGGCGGCTCAACAGGAGGAGGAGCATTCGACGAGGACGCGCCCTCGGTCCGAAGTCTCTTCCCACGGTTGAGCAATCGTGGAGCCATAACACAATAGGTAGATGATAATAAAAGAAATTTGAGATATAGAAAAGTAAGGAATTATACCTCAAAATAGTGAAAGATTATGAAAGAGAATTGAAAACTAAGCCTCCTCCTTGAGTTTGGGGAAGAATGGAGCTCTAGAAAAGAGAAAATAGGGTTAGGGTTTTGAGAGTTTTGAGTTGGAGAAGTAGAAAAGGTGGTAAGAAGGAAGGAGAGGGAAGAGAAACCGAAATTAAGGGGAGGGTTTCTCTTGGTCGGGTCAATTAATGACCATTGGATCAACAATTGGATCAACGGCTAAGCCTGTTCCCAGTTCTGGAACAGGCAGGCCGAATTCGGCCCGAACTCTGGTAGGGGCAGAGTTCGGCCCGAATTCCGGATCCTGGGGACAGAACAGGAATCAGGCTGAGTTGAGTCAAAAATTGGTTAAGTAGATATAAAAACCAATATACTACATGAGTATAAGTACAGAAAAAGATCCAATAAGTAAATAGATGAATAGCAGATAGTGAGTTCAAAGCAGTAATAAAAAGTTTAAAAAATTAGTATTTCAGCATGTGATAGATGAAAATGAACCGTATAGTAAACAAGGAATTATATCGTAATTTAATATTTTGAAGCTACCATGGGTTAGCTGCAGGGGCCAGATCCCAGCTAGCGGTAGTCCTGAGGACTAGTACACCGTGTCGCTTAGGCTTTTACGCCTTGTTGTCAGAAGGGCCCTTTCGGCTTGTACCCATAGCACGTTCATCATGAGAGAATCACAATATATTCGATATTTATGCAGGTTTATTTTAATTTATAACAGCTTCATCTAAAATTCCAAGTTCACGACAAAGAAAATTGAAGCGCTCTTCGGATAATGGTTTGGTGAAGAAATCTGCTAACTGATGATCAGTGTCAATAAATTCTAAGTTAATCGTGCCATTTTGCTGATGATCACACAAAAAGTGGTGTCGTATTTCAATGTGCTTCGTGCGTGAGTGACAAATGGGGTTCTTAGTAAGATTTATTGCACTAGTGTTGTCACAAAAGATTGGAATATGCATGAAAGATAAATTATAGTCTTCAAGGGTTTGCTTCATCCACAGAATTTGTGCACAACAACGCCCAGCTGCTATGTATTCAGCTTCTATTGTGGATAGTGCGACAGAATTCTGCTTCTTGCTAAACCAAGAGACTAAAGCCTTTCCTAATAAATGACACGTACCGCTCGTACTTTTACGGTCGACCTTGCATCCGGCGAAGTCAGCATCAGAGTAACTAATGAGGTCAAATGATGTTGACTTGGGATACCATAGGCCCACTGTAACCGTACCCTTAAGGTATCGAAAGATACGCTTAACTGCGGTCATGTGTGATTCCTTAGGATTTGCTTGATATCTAGCACACATGCAAACGCTAAACAATATATCAGGGCGACTAGCAGTAAGATAGAGTAAACTGCCTATCATACCTCGATACTTACGTTGATCTACGGGTTTGCCGCTATCATCTGGTTCAAGTTTGGTTGAAGTAGCCATAGGTGTGCTGATTGGTTTGACGTTATCAAGGTCATATTTCTTCAGCATGTCCTTTGTATACTTCGACTGACAGATGAAGGTTCCATTTGACATTTGTTTGACTTACAGCCCAAGAAAGTAGTTGAGCTCCCCCATCATGCTCATCTCAAACTCGGTCTGCATACACTTGGTAAAATCTTGACAAAGGGTTTCATCAGTAGAACCAAAAATAATATCATCTACATATATTTGTACTAAAAGAATAGTGTCTTTGAAAGATTTTATGAAAAGTATAGTGTCAATTTTCCCTTTTGAAAAACCTTTCTCAAGCAAGAAGTTGCTTAGCCGTTCATACCAAGTTCTAGGGGCTTGTTTGAGGCCATACAACGCTTTCTTTAGCTTGAACACGTGGTCGGGAAATTTGTGGTTTTCAAAGCCAGGGGGTTGTTTTACATAAACTTCCTCCTTAATAAAATCGTTCAAGAAAGCACTTTTAATATCCATTTGAAATAATTTGAAGTTTTGAAAATTTGCAAATGCACAAAGCATCCGAATGGATTCTAATCTAGCAACAGGAGGATACGTCTCATCGTAGTCGATACCTTCCTCTTGGTTGTATCCTTGGGCTACTAGACGAGCTTTGTTGCGTGTGACTGAACCATCTTCATTCACTTTGTTTCTAAAAACCCATTTAGTACCAATAATCGAGTGATTAGCCGGTCTAGGAACGAGTTCCCATACTTGGCTCCTCTCGAATTGGTTGAGTTCCTCTTGCATATCAGAAATCCAAAATTTATCATTGAAAGCTTCTAAAATGTTTTTTGGCTCAATTTGTGAAATAAAGGCAGTGCTCGCAATAGAGTCTCTTAATGATGATCTAGTAGTTACTCCACGTGAAACCTCGCCGATTACCAAATTTTCTGGATGTGATGGCTTGAAAGAGAATTTCTTTGGCAAGCCCTCCAGAGAATTGGTTTCGGTTGTAGTGTTCATTGGAGTAGACGTTGATGGCTCAACATCATCATCAAGAGTAGCTGCTGCACTGTTATCTTCATCAAAAGTCACATTTGTAGACTCTTCCACAATTAATGAGCGTTTGTTAAAAACTCTATATCCCTTGCTCTTGGCAGCATAGCTAAGGAAAATACCATCGTCAGCTTTGGCATCAAATTTGCCTAAGTTGTCTTTGGTGTTAAGGATAAAATATCTACAGCCAAAAACTCTAAAATAAGAAACATTTGGGGTTCTCCCAAACCAAAGCTCATAGGGTGTTTTCTTCGTAATAGGATGAATAAGCACCTTATTTAAAATGTGGCATGCTATACTCACAGCTTCAACCTAAAAGTTTTTCGGAAGTAAAAACTTGTTCAACATGACTCTGGCCATATCACCAAGAGTCCTATTCTTTCGCTCCACAACACCATTTTGTTGAGGAGTTCTTGGACAAGAAAACTCATGATCAAAACCATTTGAATCATAAAACTTTTCAAATCAAAATTTTTGAACTCGCCTCCATGATCACTTCGGATACGAGTAATCATGTAGCCTTTTTCGTTTTGAACTTTCTTAACAAAAATCTTGAAAACTGAAATAGCATCACTTTTATTTTCAAGAAAGAAAACCTAAGTAAATCTTGAAAAGTCATCAACAATAACAAAGACATAGAGTTTTTCACCAAGACTGGCTACTCTACTAGGGCCAAATAAATCCATATGAAGTAGTTGCAAGGGTCTAGTAGTGCTTACAGAGTTTATGGAATGGAAAGAGGACTTGGTTGCCTTATTCAACTCACATTCGGCACATACGATGTCCTTTTTGAATGTGATGTCGGGCAGGCCTCTAACTAGCTTCTTGGTTGATAGCCTGGATATAGTATCCATATTGGCATGACCAAGACGCTGGTGCCACAATAACCGTTCATCTTTATGAGCATATAGGCATCTACCTGCATTGTTAGTATTGCTAGACAGATAGAAAATATAAATATTATCCTCTCTTACCCCTTCAAAAGCGATGTCTCCCGATGACCTATCATAAATAAGGCATTTGTTTTGTCCAAAGTTAATGTCATATCCATGGTCAGCAAGATGACTAATGCTGAGCAGGTTATGCTTTAACTCGGTCACTATGCAGACATCCTTTATTAAGGGAGAGGGAGGATAACCAATATTACCATTGCCTATAATATAACCTTTAAGGTTGTTGCCGAAGGATGCGTATCCTTCTCTCTTCATCGATAGTGATGCGAAAAGATTTGCGTCTCCCGTCATATGCCGCGAGCATCCACTATCGAGAATCCACTTACTCTTAGTTGAGGAGTGAAGGTCCACCTACATCAAGAGTAGATGTGACCTTTGGTACCCAAGTCCTTGAGGGTCCTGAAAAGTAGTTTTTGGAAACCATGCATATATCTTTCTATCTACTGATCTTCTAATTCTATATTGTGGTGATATGTGTCCATATAAACCACAATAAGTACATGTAGCATTTCTATTTACATTAGGAGCATGCTGGTGATGTCTATAAGCAGAAGTATGATGATGTGTAGGGTTAGCATGGTGATGATGACTATACATAGAGTGATGTGGTGAGGCATGATGATATTGTCTATATGGTATAGCATGGTGATGTTGTCTATATGTAGAATGATGTTGATTGTGTCTTTGTGCAACATGGTGATGATTATATCTAGGTTTAACATGATGATTTTGTGACATATGATAATTATTACTACGTGCATGTGGTTTGTGTCCTTTGTGAAAGTGTGTGTATATGTAAGCATGGTTACGTATTGTAGGTGGATGACGTGGATGACTAGTATGAGAAGTATTATGCTTTGTGTGTGTCTCATAAAATTGGGTTGGAGGTTGAGCAACCTGTTTTCCCAATTTAGTCTCTAGTTTCTTAGAGACAGCTTGCAGTTCAGTAATCTTAGCATTCAAACCAAATATCTTAGTGATAGAAATCTTGTGTCTACTCTTTTCTTATGCAAGCTCCGTGTTGAGTGTTGTGATTTCTTGTGTTTGTTGTTCAATGCGTGTTTCAGTATCATGTAAGCTTATTTTAAGCTTAGATACCTCCTCAGTGACATCCGTGGGTGAAGTGTCTCTAATGTTATCAAGTAATAGAGAGAGTCTTTGAATTTCGACTTCATGACTTTTGATTTTGTCCTTGGCATGTTTGTATTTACCAATGACCTTTTTATGATCATTAAGTAAATCGGTGAAAGCATCGCCAAGTTCATCAAAAGTGAAGTCATCAAGGGTTTCGTTTGATACCTTGTCGGACGTCGCCATTAGGCACACATTAGCCGTATCTTGAGGAGAGTCCTTTTCTTCCTCGGAGTCACTAGATTCGCTTTCATGCCAAATGCTTGTGTTGGTATATTTCTTTGAGGAAGTCTTCTTGTATAGCTTCTCATAGCGGTTGCTCTTCTTCAAGAATGGACAGTCTTTTCGGACGTGTCCAGTCTTCTTGCACCCGTAGCAAGTCGGCTCTTCTTTGCCATCTTCTTGTGGTTCCTTCTTTCTTCGATTGAAGCGAAGGAACTTCTTGAAGTTGCGGACCACAAGGGCTTGATCATCGTCTTCTGAGTTATCGTCATCCGTCTCTTCGGGTTCAGCCCTCCGTCGGTGAGCTTTGAGTGCGATCTCCTTAGCCTTAGGAGCAGGCTCTTCAAAGTCCTTGAGGTCAAGCTCATGAGTCATTAGCTTTCCCATCAAGGTTTCCATGGACATGGTTGTGAGATCATTTCCTTCTATGATGGCTGTCACCTTAGGGTTCCAAATTTTTGGTAGCCCCCTAAGTAGCTTGCGAATCTTCTCGTGATTTGAATATTGCTTGCCGAGCGAAAACAGGGGGTTGATGATGTCGAGAAATCTTGTGAACATTTGCGTGATCGTCTCGTTTGGCTTCATCTTGAAAGCCTCGTATTCTTGAGTGAGACGGCTTATCTTTGATTCCTTGACTTGGGTGGTTCCTTCATGTGTCACTTCTAGAAGTTTCTATACTTCGTGAGATGTGGTGCATGTAGATACCCTGTTGAACTCATTCCTGTCTATAGCCCAGAATAAAGCATTAATAGCTCTCGTGTCTAGACTTGCCTGTTTCTTCTCCTCATCAGAATACTTGTCATGTGATTTCTCGACGAGATCACCGTTGACAACTATTCTGGCGGGCTTTTTGTAACCGTCAGTGACGATAGTACACAGGTCAAAGTCTAGCGACTTGAGATAAAAGCTCATCCTTGTTTTCCAATACATGTAGTTAGTTCCATCAAATAGGGGAGGCCTATGAGTGGACTGTCCTTCACCGTGATTAGAAATCAAGGATTGTGTGGTTGCCATGGATAAGCTCTAGGATGTAAGTCCTTGTAAAGAGAACAGAGCTCTGATACCAATTGAAGAACAGATGGCAACTCTAGAGGGGGGTGAATAGAGTTTATAGTGATAATATCCAATTAAAAAATCAACTCTATCACAATCTAAAAATAATCAGAGTAAATGCGGAAATAAATGAGAAGCAAGAAAGCATACGCAAACACAGCCGATTTTAACCTGGTTTCCCTCGTGGAAGACTAGTCCAGGCCTGAGAACTCTTGCTCAGGATTAAATCCACTATTTGTGAAATAGTAGTTACACCCCATGCCTTTTCTTCAGAAGAGCACGTCAACTTCTTACAATGGATCGTAGTGGCGATGCTTGGACTTTTCCAAGCGACTTCTTGAACTCTTGCACAAGACTTCTAACTGAGAGATGCTGAGCACTCGAGACTTAGGTAACTTGTGGCTAGTAGATGAAGAAGGGTATGGCTTATATTGAGCTTAAGAGAGAAGAGAAGAGAAGATTGGATGAATGAAAATGAGAGAATTCTTGGCCTATTTATAGGTTTTTAACAGGCAGAATTCAGCCATAATTTTGGTAGGAATTTTTAAAAATTTGGCCGTTGGACAACTAGTAACCAGCCAACCCTAAAAATTAGGGTGCTGATTTTTAGGGGACAGAGTTCGGCCCGAACTCTGTGTGGAGGCAGAGTTCAACCCGAACTCTGTCTCCAGAGCACAGAATTGGTCCAAGGGTCCAATAGGCTAAGTTTAGATGTGGAGCTTTATGGATTTTGGATAGGTTGTGGGTTGAGTCTCAAGAGCCCAGCATAACTCAGCTTACAATTATTCTAGACTCAATAAATATAAAAGTACAGACACGAAAACGACTTGTATTTGCACAACTGAGCTGTCGTCTGGCTTGAGCAGAATATAGTCGTCGTGTGTCGTAATAAATTATCACAAGTATTATTTAGTCAATGTTATCAATATTTGGTTGACTGTGACTTTGTGTCAACACTAAGTATATCCGGCCTATACCAGCGGATCCACCAATTACTGCACGATAGGCCCAACGACTCCAGTTACATCCGGTTATTGGTGAGTACATGATTACATAGTAATTCTGTTAGTCTTGTGATACAGATTTTTACTCTCTCATGCTACCAACGTCACAACTTTTCCAGTGCTGCTCCTTCTAATGATGATGAACGTAAAAATCAAAGACCTCCTTCTCCTTTCTCATTCCTCACAGTTCTCACAACAGGAAGGTTCAGTGCTTTCTAGTTCTCTTCCATCCATGCTCAGGACCCATCTGCTCCTCCCTACTTCCCTTCTTCTTATTTGACTCTCTCAGCCACATATGGCTCAAGTATAGAGTCGGGGGAGAAGAAGTGGGCAGGAAGAGGAGGGGAAAGCAGCACAGCCGGCGGCATAACCGGGAAGAATTATAAAGGTTTTGCTGGAGGTATTGGCAATTTTTCCAGGATGGTGTTGAGGAGCAAGTGTAGAGTCGGCCGAAGGAGCCACAGCTTCCTTCGACCTACTCTACACTTGCTCCTCAACACCATCCTGGGAAAATATAACTCCACTTCCCGGTTTTTAAAAATAAATACTTAGATTTTTTTAAATTACATGCTTGTTATTATTAGCTTTAAATAATAAATAGTTTTAAATAATAAATTTTGGATGATAATATTTTGGAGGGAATTAATTTTGGACCACTTTTCAAATTTGAAAAGTTGTTGTAACAACTTTGGGTCCACCATGATTAATTCTTAACTGATTTTTAAATAAATTCTTGAATTAATGAAAAGGGGAAGGGGGTATCTGTAAATTTGCATTTAGCGGGAGGTCTAAATTGTAAAAGTTGCAATTTTCTTTATAACTCAATTCAGAGAGAGAGAAAGAGCGCAGAGCACTCATTCTTCCTCGTTCTCAATGTTTCTCAAATTCTCCATTCTTTTCTTGAGTGATCCACCGATCTCTCGAGCTCCCCAGCCTGAACCGGCGGCGACGACTTGCGAAAGACGACGGCGGCGACACATCTCAGGCGGCCGTGGCTGTGATTGAGTTGTGCGGCCATCTCAGCTACGGGACAGCAGCTTCTTGACGGTTGATCAGCTCGACGAACACCGCGCTTCGCCGAGGCTTCATCGGCTTCGAGTTCATTTCCAGCGGTTCGGGTGACGACTACGACAATTTTCTGGCGATCATCGAGGAGGGTGAGTTCGATTTCGTTCCTTCCTTTCTAATCCCAGATCTCGACCGACCTAAAACATTCAGATCTAAAATTTTCAGATCGATCTTTGAGTTGTGAATCCTTCAATTTCCGGCGACAGCGCACTTCTCTGACGACTGGAGGGGGACGACGTCGGAACGTAAGTTTTCCGATCTTCTGTTCTTGTCTTCCTTCTTAATTTTTTGCACAAGTAATTTTCCAGTTTTTCGATCAGATCCAAATCGAAGGGGGGATTGGTTGGTCATTCTAGTTGATCCTTGATTTCCTTCTAGATCTAGAATATGAATCGATTTCTCTGGATAAATTGTTTAGCTGACCGAATAATTTTTTGATCTATATTTTCTTTAGTTATTGCTGACCTAATTTCGAATTGAGAATCTGTGAGGAGAATCGAGATCGAGATCGAATCCAGTAGGTTTTGTTGGATCCTTGTTTGAGTGTGTGATCCTTTTCTTCTTCTGGATGAATAGCTAAATTGTTCTTGCAATTCTTCGTACTGTTCTTAATACAGGCCACTCTCGGGAAGGACTTGTGTTAGGTTGTTGTGTTCGTAGCTATCAACAGCAATCATCAGGTATTTTCTATTCCAAACTTCTTTTGAATTTTCGCTTGGAATTTTAGGAATGTAATCTTGTGTTTTGGGTGTTGTTTCATGTGTCGTGTTTTCGTGTCTACTTCTATTGCTGATGAATCGAATTGTGTCAGAGGGAGGCGTGGGTTCGTGTTCATTGATCGTGAGTTCATGATTCTTGTTCGTGGTTCGTACCTATGTGCGTGGTGTTCGTGTCCCTCTTGCTCGTGTCAGACTAAGATTCCGACCGTGTCCAGTTGATTGGGTTGTTGGATGCAGTGGCAATTTCTTATTTTTATGGATTTGATTCGAGTGTATATTCATTTCTATTTGGCATGTTCTTCTTATTTATAATTGCTCCAGTTTTGTAATATTTATAAGTTGTGTTGGGTGGAAGAATATATTTCTGCTCTATTCTTTTTCCTTCGAAATCTATGTGTTGACAGTGAGGAGTTGAGAGTTGAGTTATTTTGTCATTTTTCTGTTGACAGTGAGGAGCTGGATTGAGAGTTGAGTTATATTTTATTTTGTTAATTGACTGTTGGCAGTAAGCTGGGTTTGGAGACTTGAGTCATAATTATTTGTCATTTTTTACTGTTGGTTTGAATTCAATCCTTGGAGTATTTTGTAACAATGGTTCGGTTGGATGATGTAAGGGCCATATTGTGGTTTTACATCCTTTATGTATCTACTGCTAGCTGTTAAATCAGTTGCTGGTTTGAGAAGTTATGAATTCATTATGAGTAAGCTAGCCTTGGGTTGTTTTGTGGAGTTAGGCTTGCCAACTAGAGTGAGGCAGAACCAATGTGGTTCCTGGAATGACAGTCCATATGTCAAATCCAGATTATCAATTAGAGTGATTAGTTAAAAACAATTGGTATATTGTATAGGGTTATGTTCTTATTAATATTCTTACTTAATTAAGCATTGTGAGACTTGCTGATTTACCATTTAGTATATGTATTTAAATCTAAAGATTATTTTAAACTAAAGGCCATTATCTCCTAAGAAGATTAGATTAGAATTTATATAAAGTAGAACTGCAATACCAATTTAGAGATTATGTTTAGTTCATAACCATCTTGTACAAATTATAAATTTAGGAAGACATCCAGTTCCTGATTACCAGTACTTTTCGGGGCCAGGCAAGTACTCTTCTACGGTCTTGTACATTTACATTCCTGTACCCTTTTTCTTGTGACACTGTCTTAGCACGACATCATGTATTCCTGTATTCTGGTACTCTTGCTCTTGTACTTGTTAGTGTCGGATGGAGAAATACACTAGCCATGTGACCAACCCCGGTTACTATATTCCTGTACCTAGCTTAGGCCTCGCACTGTGCACGCGGGTCCTAAGTCGTACCTTATTCATGTACTCCTGTACATGTACTCACCCTAGCCGGTCACATGGACTAATTGTATTTCGATATTGTGCACATCATGTCTGGTACTGCAGGATTATAGTTTCATTCCTGTACATTACATTCCTGTACTTTACATTTCTGTACGTTACATTTCCTGTACCTTATATTTTATGTACTATATCTCATGTACTCATTTCCTGTACTATTTTCCTGTACTTACCTGTTCATTCCTATATTTTCATTTCCTGTACTCTTGTATCCATTTCATATTCATGTTTCATTACCTAGAATTGTACTTAGCTCCGCTCATGACTGGATAAGTTGCAGGTGAGATGGAGGCCATTTGCGACACCTTCAATGGACATGATGTTGCCTTTATTGCTGAGCCAGCTGGAGCTGTGTTGGACCTAGAGGCCGCAGAGGCTTAGTACTTTCCCTTTATGTCATTTTACTGTTTTGAGACTTTGTCAGACATTTGACATTTCTGGATGAATGTAGTAAAACACATAGACTTGTGCTATTTCTGGGATTTCGTTTATAGAGGCTGTGATGTTATCTTACTTTCATGATTACTTGTTTGTTTTCCCTAGTATTGGTACAGCTTACTTTGTCGTGTCCAACGACGAAGGCTGGGCGTGTCCGACTCGTGTCCGATTATTCGGGAGCGGGTCGTGACAGAAAATCGCCAGCACCTCCAGCAAAACCTCTGTACTTCCTCCAGGTCATGCCGCCGGCTGTGCTGGTTCCCCCGACTCTTACTGCCTACTTCTTCTTCTCCGACTCTACACTTGAGCTGGATATCATATGTGCCTGAGAGAGTCAAATAAGAAAAAGGGAAGTAGGAAGGAGCAGATGGGTCCAGAGCCATGGTAGAGGAGAGGAGAAGGCTCCCAAGACTCCCCGAGGTGGATATCATATGTGGCTGAAAATTTTGATAAACTTCTTTTTTTTTATAATTTAAGTAAATTTCTTTACCCTATATGAAAATTTTTGTTGTCAGAGAGATGGCTCCCAAGACTCCCCGAGGTGGTGCTGCTAACCGAAGAAGGGGCCGAGGCAAGGAACCCTTGGAGGTCGATACGGAGGAAGTCCCCGTCATCAAACAAGAGCCGGTGACTGTTAAGGAGAAGGTGTTACCAAAGGTCGAGGTCAAGGAAGAACCGATGACCATCAGGGAAGAGATTGCTCCCAAGGTTAAAGTTAAGGAGGAGCCACCGTCAGAGAGTAGTAGCATCGGGACTGACCCTCCTATCCCTACAGAAGACCTCAACCAGATTGAGCCTTCGTATGCAAAGTGGCTGATAGAATGGTACATGCCTCAACGCAACTATGATCCCTGGCTGTGAGGATTCATCGTCTGACTTGCGGTCTTTGCTGAGGCCAAAGTCGATTTTCTTTTTTATTGAATATTGAATATTTGTGTTTAAATATTGAATATTTATGTGTTTTGTGTGAACAATTTGAATGCTTGGGATAGTTGTGTGTTGGAATTATTTGTGTGTTTTGTATATTGGAATATTTATGTATTTTGTATATTTGTGCTTGAGATATTTGTTTTATTGAATATTGAATATTTGTGTTGTGTATATTGGAATTGCTTGGGATTATTTGTGTGTTTGGTATATTAGAATTGTGTATATTAGGAATGTCCAGCTTTATGCTATTTTTTTTAAAATATTCCCAGATACCGACGGACTGGCGGCCAATTTTCGACGGACTATCCGTCGCTAACGGGGAGATTTCCAGTTAGCGACGGATGGACGACTAAAACCCGACGAATTATCCGTCGCCAAGGTCCTGGAATTATGAAAGATTTCCAGGAGCAGGTCGACGGAATATCTGTCGCTAACCCGCCGATAAGCCGACGAGGTTTGTGACGGATTCACGACGGATTAGCGATATATTTTGCGTATCAGAAACCCTCTGATACGCGTTTAACGACGTTTTAGCGACATATTATCCGTCGCTAATTGTATGAATTTATTAAAAATATAAACTGTCGAAGTTGACGGGAAGCTGTCGGCTTGCCGTCGCTAAAAGTTTTTATTTTACCAACGGAAATCCGTCGCTAATTAGTCGCAGAGCGGCGGACTAGCGACGAGCGAGTTTTAGCGACGAGGTTATTCTCGACGGATTTTTTCAACCCGTATCCGTCAAAAATCCGTCGATAATGTGAATTACCGACGGATTTTCGACGGATAGGGCCGTCGCTAAATCGTTGTATTTTAGTAGTGTAAACATGGCAGGAGCATTCGTTAACCCGAATGGCATAACTAAAAATTTGTAATGCCCACAGCGAGTTCTAAATGTTGTCTTCTGAACATCTTCCTTTTTCACCTTTACTTGATGATACCCCGATCTTAAATCAATCTTCGAGAATACTTTTGCTTCTCCTAGTTGGTCAAATAATTCATCAATTCTTGGAAAGGGATATTTGTTTTTGATGGTGACTTCATTTAATGTCCTATAGTCAATGACTAATCGTAGGGTTCCATCCTTCTTCTTCACAAATAAAACTGGCGCACCCCAGGGTGAGGCACTTGGTTGAATAAATCCCTTGGACAATAACTCCTTGATCTGCTAATTCAGCTCTGCCAATTCTTCTTTGTTCATTAGATAAATTTTCTTGGCTATAGGAGCTGCTCCGGGTATCAAATTAATGGAAAATTCTATTGCCCTATCTGGCGGTAATTCGGGAAATTCTTGTGGAAATACATCTTTGTATTCTTCTACAACCCTTGAAAATTGTTCTTCCTCCAATTCTTGGAATCTTTCTCGAATTGGAAATTCAAGCTTTTCCAATTCTCTAGCATCAAATTCTTTTTTATTTCGGTTAAATTCATATGTCTTCTTATTAGGAAGTTGAAATAAAATCCTACCTTGGCCACAATCTATATTGGCTGATGTTTTCGTCAACCAGTCCATCTCCAATACTACATCATAGTTATTCATTGGAAAACTAATAGTCTTACCCGAAATGCTCTCCCGCCTAGTTTAACTGGACATGCTTTACAGACACGACTAACCTTTACTACTCCATTACCCGTGAGAATGTTCAGCTTCTTAATCAAGGGTTGTGATTCAATTTCCCGTTGTGGTAAAAAGTTAGCAGATATGAAAGAGTGTGTGGCTTCTGAATCAAATAAAACTGATGCGGGATACGATGAAACTAGTACAGTACCTGTCACTACTTCACCTACGATTTCGGCCTCTTCTGAATCCATCATGAAGGCTTGACCATATTTTTTTCTTCTTATTCCCCAAGTGTGGCTGCTTTGCCTTTTGAGCCTGTTGGAACTGATGTGCCTGTGGAGCCAACGGGAGCCTATGCTGGTATCCAGATGGTACAATTGCTTGGGGATTTGTTGTTTTCTGATTTATAGGTCTGGGAACATTCCCTTGTAGCATTGGTTTTGGACCCTGTTGAGGATTCTGCGGTCCGGATCTGTTCATAGCACATTGGTAGGCCTGATGTCCTGAAAGTCCATACTTCAAACACAGACCATTGAGTAGTCTACAGTTGTTCTTTATGTGTCCTATTTTTCCACAAAAATTGTAAGTGGTTACTTCCCTTGCCTGTCCCGTTTGAGGACGCTTAGGAGGTCCTTTCCATTGATTCTTCTGGGATGAAGATCCTGTATTCCATGATCTCTTTGAACCTCCCGACCTTTGAGATTGTCTTTACTTCAACATCCTTTCTTGATCTCGGGCGGCCTCAGTTATCTCCGAGTAGGTCCTGCATCGATATGGTGCTACCTTGTGCTTCAGTTCAGGATTCAGTCCTTCTTGGAAGAGGCCCACCTTCGCTTCCTCATTTGTCACCATATAAGATGCAAACTTACTCAATCTGGTAAATTCTGCGGCATATCCATCCAAAGTTAAATGTCCTTGCTTCAGTTGGATGAACCTTCGCTCTAGCTCCAGTCTTGCTGATCTTGGAAAGAATCGTTCTTCAAATTTTCTTTTGAATTCTTTCCAAGAAACTACCTCATTTGATTCTTCAGGATGTTCTTCGCTCCACCAGCTATCTGTAACATCCAAAAGTTGGATCCGGATGACTGCTACCATGTCTTCGGAACTGATATTTGCTGCCTTCATTAGTCCCTCTGTGGTCCTCATCCACTGCCCAGCTTCTACAGGACTTTCGGTCCCACAAAACTTGGGTGGATCCAGATCCCTATAGTCAGCCACCGACTTCTTCTTAGGTTTAGATGGAGCCCGTAGCTATTCTATTAGTGCAGCCATCGTAGCTTGTGCTGCATTAGCCTGCTGGCTATGACTTTCTAGAATCTGTCGTAGCAATTGACATATATCGAAGGTGCTCTGTTCAGCTTGGATGGCAGGAGTAGATGAAGAAGGATTATTTAAATTGTCCATCGCCTGAACAATTCGAAGGTAGAAATTTTCAGGAACTAGTTTTGTATTCAATGATAAAGTGGCTTTATCAAAATTTGATTTGAGACATACAAGATATCAAAGTATCTTATATCTCAGAGATTCAAGAATTTCAATATCAAAGAACACGTATATTTTCCAAAAGAGTAAGAAACAGCATATTCATTTACTATTTATCAAAATGGTACAATATGCTGTTAGCTTTACTTGATATTTACATATACATACTATCCATATAGATATCCCTCCTACTCTTGGCCTCTATATACATCTGTTGTTTTTTACAAAATGTGGTACAACAGACAAAACATGTCCTTCTATTTACAAAACATAGGGCTACACTGCTATTAGATATAGAAGAGCTCCCAGCACACAGACGCACATGTTTCCTTTGGTGGATTGTAGCTTCTGGAAAATGCTCTTCCCAATCATCATAAGTTCCTTCGTAGCCTTCTACCTTGGGGTACAAATATATATAGTTTGGATCTCGAACATATATATAGTGGATCTCCTTCACATGGTATACCTCAGCCCCGTCCTGTAAAACTCCTAAATTTCTACTATATTTTTTTATAATAAATTTGGTACTGATTCTTTTTTGTATTTGTACGTTGCGTAGTTGCAGTGTACGTCCGCGCACGAAATTTCGTTATTATCGAATTTGCTCGACGAGTGCAAACATGTGCGGACGTACATATTTTTTTGGAAAACATTTTTATTTATTATTCTATTTGATAGTTTTAAAATAATATATGTAATAATTATTTTAGCTATCATACCAACATTTCCAAATCCATTATTTTCTTTACTTATAAAAAGTCTTTCGTTTATAATAGTAATTAATAATAAATAATATTCTTTGTGCATACGTATATATATTTCCTAAATATTTTATTAGTTTATTTTTAAATAAAAATGTAATTTTTGAGATTTATTAATATTAATATTTTATTATTCAAAAAGATATTTAAAAATATTTATTATTTTCGAAATTATTATTATTGGTATTTTGAAAAATATATTTGGAAGTTATTGTGGCCATTTTAAATTTTGATTTGATTTTATGGATTTAATTTAAATAGTTTAAAGGTAGAATTTATATTTAATTTGAGTCTAGATTATCTAGATTTAAAATTTGAATTTAAATTAAATTTAGATTTGATTTGAATTGAATTATCTAATTGGGTTTAAATCCTAATCCTTATCCAAGTGGGAATTCCCACCTCCTATATAAGGAGAGGTACTCCTCCACATAAAAATTTCATGAAACCAATTCCATCAACACCACAAACATTTTATCGTGCGTGCATCGTGTCCATGTCCACCCAAAGTTCTTCCACTATTCTTTGTTTACAATTACATTACTCTCCTTGTGTCCAACACCAGGACACTTACAAAAATTATACCAAAAACCTAAGTCTACGACCTTGGCGTCCCTCCGCTGCCAGCCACCTCACCGTTCCCAGCGTCTCCCCAACCTCCTCGATGTCACCAACCCCGTCCATCCATCCACCAACAGAATCGTCGTGCCATTCTCCTTTCGGCCAACTCCTCCTTCCAGCCCCCTCGACTTCCCGGCCAAGCTCTGTTCGCCGCCACCCACGCAACATCTCACCATTACCACCACCATTGCCGCCTCTTCCATCCAAATCCCTAAAATTTGTCACAACCACCAGTCCCCTGCTCGGACAGAGCTCACCCCGCCAGAACCCTAGTCCCACAACCATCATCACCACCGCCCCGTGACCTCTTTCTCGACCAACCCGGCCCACCGCACCTCCGCCGAGTCTCGACTCGTGTGTACAGACGGCACCGCGGAACACCGCGCGCCACCTTCCAGTCTCGTGGAGCTGCCGTCTCTCTGCCAGAACCGTGCGCAGCACGACCACGCCTCCACTACGATCGCTGCCAAGCCCAGCCCCTCCTTCCGGCCACCCTGGCAGAGCGCCACCACCGACAGCCCGAGACCCCAAAATAAAACCCTAAAACCTAAACTTACCTCCTCCCGCCGTCCTCCAGATCCGCAACCGTAGGCAGCTCCTCCGCAGGCCAGGGGAGCACCGCCGCTGTCCCGTGGGCGGACCCCCAGAACCGTGCGCCTGGGTCGGCAGCCGCGCGTCCCTCCGTCGACCCTGCAGAAGGCGACCTCCGACCGTCATCTCGCCTCTCGGCACCACACCACGCCGCCCCTTAGCCCCTTTCTCGACCTCCCAGCCTTGAGCGCCACCGCCTCGCTGAAACCCTTCTTTCCTCCGTGTCTCACAGCCTCTGTTTGCCATTAAAATCTTTTGATTGCAATTTCAATTACAAACAGAACATTGTTACAATGTAGGACTTAGATGTAGTCTTAGGAGTACACTTTTGTTTATCTGGATCCCTTGTGCCGATGGAGCGAGTGGTAATACGTTGACTCCGTTGACGATCTGACGACGGTTTTCGGTTCTCTGAAGGTCTGAGTTGCTCTGAGTGCTGGAGCTTGCGGAGAGGAAGAAGACGTTGAATGTTTGTGTTTGCCTCTCTCACTGTGTGTAGGTCTCTGTCTGTCGGTATGTCTCTCTGTGTGTTCGTGGATATGGAAGAAGGAAATGATCCCTCTATTTATAGCTTGCAGGCTGGCTGCTCATGCGTGCATATGTAGGATGCGCCGGTTTGTGGGGATGCCACGTGGTGATTGCTGATAGAGGCGCATAGAGGATACGCTCTGATTGAGGAGTTGAACCCTTCATGTTGCCTTTGTGGGCTGTGACCGAGCTGACACGTAGCAATGGAGAGGATCTTTCAGTTGCTGAGATCTTGGGCGATTAGCACCCCTTCATAGGCTGAATTGAGTCAAAGGACACGTGTCGTAGGTCCATGGCTCGAAGATCTCGAATTTGGTAGAGATTAATCTGACAGGATGTGCCTAAAATTTGGCACATGAGTAGATTTTGGCTTGTAACCTTTAGGAGTCACAAACCAGTCTGGGCGCACGGCTTTTGAGGCACATGCGGGGCTTCAGTAGTGACTTAACCTCTGTCTTTAGGGATCAAAAAAAAGTCTGAGGTGCATGGATTTTGAGGCGCATGCAAATATTTGGGCACATGGCTGCGGAGGAGCATGCGAAATGGTTGGACGGCCACGTGGCTTGTAACCACCGGAGGAAAGTAATGATGATGCTGACATCAGCGATGCTTTATTTTCTGAAAAAGCTGTCAACTGTTCAGTCCTCGGGGACTGGCTGCTGTTGTGTCAGACTTCCGTATTTAATATTCTTTGACGGGTGATGGGCTGTTGAGTGGGCACGTCGATCTGCATTCCATTAGGCACATGGGGGCACGTGGGGTGCATCCTTATGAGGTGCTTGGTGCTGATGGGCGTATCTATATGATGCACGGTCTGACCGGCGCATCCGTTTGCATGACACGTCTTTATTGGTCCGACTGTTATGTTCTTCGAGTGCTTTAAATAGCCATTTTTGACTTGGATGAATTCGAAGCATCAGGTTCATCACCATTAATGCAAATTTATTGTACGGGATTCGGAGAGCCTGCCACTTGGCACATGGGTTTGATTTGCCCGGCCTATAAATAGTCGCAAGGAGAGAGTTTGCTTCTCATTCTGTTACGTCCTCCCAAATGAACTTGTTTGCTCGAGCATATTCCGTTGACGAGATGCTCCCGAGGGTGAAGATGCAACGACTTGCCTTCATTTATGCACTCGTAAAGGTGACTTTTACATCCAAAAGTCGGAGTCGAGGGCTTCTGAGGCAGGCGGAAGGTACCTGTTGCATCCAAAGATCGGGATGCTCGAGCCTCATCTCCATTATGCTGGAAGAACTGCAGATCGGAATTGCGGTGCTCCCAGATTTGGAGGCTCTTTCTTCTGTCAGAGTGGATGTTGCCCATTCTGGTTGTGTAGAAAGCCTCCTTTTGCTGCGGATCGATTGCGGTGCTCTCCTCTTCCTTGGACTTTGGAGATCTCTTCCTCCATCTAGGGGTTGATTGCCCATTCTGGTTCTGCTCAATAAATGCTTCATTAGTCGAAGCACTTGATCGGGGCGAAGTAAGGCGCATATGCTGAGACTTCATGATGCACATAACTGAGACTCTTTGAAGAGATGCGCCTGACTGAAACGCCAAAGAGATGCGCCTGACTGAGACGCCAAAGAGATGTGCCTGACTGAGACGCCGAAGAGATGCGCCTGTTTGAGAGCGCATGACGGTTGCTGTGCCTGGCTGTAGACTTAGGGTCTTTTTATTTTATAGAAGTTCTCTTTTGTACAGCCTTTTTTTAGACATGTAATAGACTTTTATATGAAATAAAAAAATCTTCTTTTAATGTCTATGCTTTTGCTGTTTGCTGTGCCAAGTACTTCATCTGGGCTTCCTGGCGCATGTAATGTTAGGCGCATATGATTTCTGATCCTGAAATTCCATGCTTCTACAAGACCCCCTTCAAAGTTTTCAAAACTTTTTGTCAAGTTTTGGAATACTTTGAATAAGAAGCATGGTGGTGTCTTCAACGGGGCGCATGACTGTTCGGGCTCATGGTTACTCCGTGCATCAGTGATGGGGCACATGCTCCTCTCAGTTAATGCAAATGATAACGCTTCGATAACCAAAAAAGATTAATGACGATCTTTTTAGATTTATTTGCAGTTATCACTTCACAGAACCCGAGGCGACGGCTGATGTCACTCCTCATCGGTTCACGCGGGCACATGCTCCTCTCAGTTAATGCAAATGATAACGCTTCGATAACCAAAAAAGATTAATGATGATCTTTTTAGATTTATTTGCAGTTATCACTTCACAGAACCCGAGGCGACGGCTGATGTCACTCCTCATCGGTTCACGCGGGCGATCAAGCCTATAAATAGGCGTCTGATGGAGAGAGATGGTTCTTCTCCACATTGCTTTCTTCTTTTCTAGAGCTCTACTTTCGAAAAACCCTAACTTCTTCTTTCAATGGCCCCCAAGACTCCTTATGGTGGTGCTGGCCGAGGACGGGGCAAAGGGAAATAGCCTGTGGAGGCTGCTGCGGATGATGTCCTCCGGACGCCCGTTGACGTTCGGCCGACGGTGATTGGTGGGTTTCGTCATTCCCTACCATATCTTTATGTACTCGCATAGGCCATTTTTTAGAACTCACATACGCCGACGCACATGGACCTTGAGTCCTGATGATGTGCTGAAGCTTTTTCACCGATGCGCATGGGTTTAAACCCTGAATGCACCGAAGCATTACTGCTGACGCGTATGGGTTTAGACCCTGATGATGCGCCGAAGCTTCACCGCTGACGCGCATAGGTTTAGACCCTGATGATGCACCGAAGCTTTACTGCTGACGTACATAAGTTTAGACCCTGATGATGCGCTGGAGCTTTACTGCTGACGCGCATGGGTATAGACCCTGATGATGCGCTAAAGCTTTACTGCTGACGCGCATAGGTCTAGACCCTGATGATGCGCTGAAGCTTTACTGCTGACGCGCATGGGTCTAGACCCTGATGATGCGCCGAAGCTTCTTTTCAGATGCGCTTGAGCCTTGGTTTAGGGTATACGCTTCTGATGAGAACGTGGCTCAGATTCTTTTGCTGTTTCTAATATATCTAAATCTTTGCCTTCTTTTGCTGACCACCAGTGTCGATGACCGTCCCGCTCTTGAATAAAGTGCTTCTGGACGCTGCCCTCTGTCAGATGGGAGTAGATTATAACGAGAAGGTGATAAACCCTGTCCAAGCTGCCATTATGCTGGATCAGCCTCCCGAGAGAATGACCCAAATTCGAGAACAACAGCATGGGTTCCTCCAACGGATGATGGAGCGTGGCATTTTGAAATCTGCCATTTCTGATAATGTGACTTTCTTGAAGCCTGAGTTCCTATTTGGGGACCGTCTTACTTCTACTGAAGCAAAGGTGTTAAAGATCAAGAAAGATTGGTTCTTTATAGCAAGAGGGGTGCACATGACTGTTAATCAACTTGAGCGTCAAGGGCCTTTGACGGCTTTCTGTTGCCTTGCTTCCAAGAGGAGGATGTCTTGGGAGCTAATCCCGTCTCAGGGGGGAGCGGTGGGAGGCACCATCAAGATCGACGCTACCTCCAATCAGAGGGATACTTTGGCCACCGCGCGGGCGGGGCTTCTTTCACCTGGCGGACTCTCCGTCTTGGGAGTATTTACAGTGACGTCCCTAACAACACATTTGCTTTTAGCGCTTCGACTTTTGCAAATCGTATGTTGTTGTTGAAGCGGTCGTACCCGAAAGGTGAATTTCGGGTAGAGGGTTGGTGTCACTATGTTTCCAAGTGGGACAAGCTGACACTCTGGGTTCTGACGCAGTTTTGAATCGAACTCCGAGAGATTGGGCTGACTGTCGCAATCTGTGCTACCCAGGCAGGCGTCGACATCAACATGTATATGTTCCTCGCACTCCTGGAGATGTTTAACACCCAGACCGAGACTTTTTTCACTCCGGTGGGGGAGCTGGGACTCGTACTTCATGAAATGTACGAGGTGTCAAGGCTCCCTTGGGGATCAGAACCTTATAAAGAATACTTCCCGACCAACGAGGAGTTCCAAGTCCTGGGGGACAAAACAGAGGAGATGATGGCCGTCTTCAAGGAAATGGCGAGTCATTATTATTATATGCAGAAGAGGGATAAGGGCGAGTCACAGCCTCATATGACTGCTTGGAGAGATTATGTCTTTAAGCAAGATAAGGAGAATCCCTCTCTGTTTACAACTCTGCCAGCGCTTTCCAGTACTGCGGTGCTCTCTGAAATGAGAAGGCTAAGTGAGAAGAGTCCCCGGGAAAACGAGGACCGACAGTCAGACGAACGCTCCTATAGCTATTTCTGGCACCTTACTCATCGGATGTCGTCCAAAGCAGTGTTGGCTGCTTATCTGATAATTTGGCTCCGGGATTATGTCTTTTCAGGCGGGTCAGGCTCTGTGGAGAGAGTGACCCGAAACCTAATCCTGCCAGCTGTGAAGTTGGTTTTTGGCCATCGTCTGGCTCTACTCCCTGCAATGGTGTGTAACCTGCTGCGAGGTTTACGAGAATTTGCGGGAAATATGGTTCATGAACGAGGTAGGAATGACAACTTTTCCCATGCCGAACTGCCGTTTCATTACTTGATGGGGTGGTTAATTTTGCACCATCCCAACGTGATGAGCCCGGGCTCGGAAGAAGACCACAGGACCGGAGACGCATTCCTCCGCAGTTTCCATCAGAGGAGCTGGTTGCATACTGGTGTTCCTGTTTGCAGGAAAGTTTTATCCCACCTTCAGGGGTGGGAGATCACCAAAGTTGGTCCCGTCTTTTTGGGTTTTGAGGCCAACGAAGACTTAACAGATTCGGGTGAAGATGCCACCACTCTGCCTCCATGGGGATTCTGCTGGTTGCAAAGCATCCGGCCGTCCCATCTGGTGTATCGGAATAGAAACCAGTGTTACCTGGAACCATATTTGCCGAGCCATTTTGTACGACAATTCGGCTATGCTCTGCTGATGTTGGAGAACCCCAGTATTAACCTGGGGTATACTGGAAGTTTGCTGGACGGTGCACGAGCTTGGCACTACTACAATGCTGGATGTACCGGAGCTCGCTTTACGCTGCCTGTTCAGAATCCGCGACCATCGATTCTTTTCTCGGTCGCCAAATTTTACTGTGCCATGAACGCCATGCCCCCTGGATATGCTCGGGAGACCAGTTTCATTATCGGCACCCAGTTAGAGGTGACTGGGAACCTGTTGGCGAAGGCTCGGTCATACCGTCCTCCAGAGGCGGGTTATCGAGGTACCCCTGCCGTATCCACGGGGGGTCAGGCAGAGCCATCGGCCGATCAGCCGAAGAGACGTGCTGATACAGAGGCTGGCTATTTTGCGCCGAAGAGACAGAAGAAGGCATTGTCACCGGCAGTGTCAACAGACTCAGCTCCTGCGGAGGTAAGGATGTCCCACATAGTCTGGTTAGTTCCACCTTTTTTGTGACATATGCTTTCTTTTTGTAGGAGCCGCTGAAAAGGAGACCCCGAACTCCAAAATAGGGTGCCAGCAGACCAAAGGAGGTGGCAGGCTCATCTGAAGAGCGTATTCCTCTGATTGTGATGTCTTCCGTGGAGGAGAATCCGGACGATATCGTTCCTGCGGAGATTTTAGTATCTCCAGATTATGTTGGAAGGGACACTGAGAATGAAGCAATTCCCGGGAGGGTGTAAGCCGCCATGGGGGCCTTTGACATTGAGGACCCAGCAGATAAGGGGCTTCCGGATGAGGAAGTGGAGTGGAGTTCGTCGTCTTCAGATGACGTTCCTCCAGAGATGAGTGAGCTTGTTGCAGGAGCAACAGACATGATTGAAACAGAGGAGAGGGCTGATTCCCCTCATTGTCATGATGAGGGGAGGTCGGCTGTAGCATTGTCGAGCCCTATCCCAGACTCAGCAACGGAGGCTGAGGTGGCTGTCGAACGGGAGGTAGCGACAGATTCTATCCTCGCGGAGGGATTCAATGAGGAAGGTGAGACTCGTCCGCCGAGCCTGACTCCAAGGGAGCCGAGTCAGGAAACAAGTGCTGATCTCGCTGCTTTGCCAGAGGGGGAGGGTCCCATACGGCCTGCTGGTAGTGTGTTGGAGACGGAGGAGGTAGCCCCTGACGTCGGTGGTCCCTCCGAGCTTGGAAAGGGTAAGGGTTTGCTGGAAGCCCATGTTGCTCCTTCTACTTGGGGCACGATATCGACGCCCCTCTCGGCTCCATCCGCTCTCTTGGCTCCTCGGGCCGGTGGCGAAGTTCAAGCCCCCGTTGAGGGAGAGTCCGTTGATGCCGAGGTTTTAGTCTCGCAGATTGAAGCCGGCGGGTCTTCTTCCGGTCCGCCGTCTAGAAAAGCTCCTCCAACTCCTGCTATGATACCGCAAGTACTGGCGGATGCGGATGAGTACGTGAAGTTTATCATTGAGGCGGTGTACAAGATGCTGCAGAGGGACATATCGGCAGTGATGAATGCCAATGGGAGTTTTGCGACGACAAAAACCATGACACTCCCTCAAATTGGTCTGATATATTCCCACCAGGGCCATGATCATATGGCCGAGATTCTGGAGGCATCGGTGGCCGAGCTCGACCAGCTGCTTTTCGAGTTTTAGTGTATCCAGCAAAATGATCTCTCTGCCCTGATAAACACAGAAAAAGAGAAGTTGATCGCTGAAACTGAGTCATCTTATCAGGCCACCGTGGCTGTCTGGGAACGCGAGGTGGCCGAAGTTGAGGCTGCGGTGGAGAGGCTATCTCAGTCCACACAGGAGAAGGTAGAGTTACGAGCTGCATTGGACGCTAGTATAGCGGAGGTTAATGCCAAGATTCGTCTTCTTGAATACCAGCAGGCCCAACTCTTGTTAGATGCTGAGCGAGTCCAGGCTGAACATGTAGCATCTTAGGAGGAAGAAGCAGCTTTCACCCGCCATGCTCTTTCCCTGGCTCAGCAGCGGCAACAGTTGGACGAGAAGTATGAGGATGACACTTCCCCTGAGGCCGTAGAAATGATGTGTCAGGAAGCCGAACGCCGAGTCCTGGCGACCGTAGAGACTCGGGCGGAAGACTTGAAGCGTCGGATCGAAGAGCTTTCAGCCAATCCCGGTGATGCTTAGGGATTGTAGCCTCTTCCTTTTTTTTGTTATTTTGTGTAATTTACAACTCTTGCTGGGGATGTAATCCTTTATTTTTAAATAAAGAATAAAGAGTTTTGTGGTGTGTTCATTCTTGCTGTCATGAACTTGATGATTTGTGTGGACCCATTATCTTTGGCGTACCTTGGCTTTTAGGTACAGATAATAAGTTTGAGAGAACCAACATATTTGCTCAGAGGTAATGTAAACGTGGTAAATATGGGGTTCAAATGATGGAATCTTCCTACTCAGAGGTATTATAGACGTGGTAGGAATGACTCTGAGGAGATACGCGGAACTACTCAGAGGTAATATGGACATGGAAGTTCTACGATCAATGTACAGCAACGCAGGGGTTGTCTGTACGGGATGTTTACTCAGAGGTGATGTGGACGTGGTAAACATGATGGATAGCGTAGTCTTACGGAGCGTAGGATTTTGCCTTGTAGGATGTAGAGGAGCAACTCAGAGGTAATGTGGACGTGGTTGTTCTTCTACTGAGGATAGAACGCCACGGAACAGCTGGGTTCCAGAAGCGTAAGATTTTATGGAAGGGAGGTGTACGTGAGCCCGGATAATTGGGTCCACAGACTCCCTTGTTGGGTGGAGATAGAAGTACATGTCTGAAGGATGTCAAGAATAGTACTTCTTTAGGAACTTGTCGTTGATGGGCATCATGAACAAGTCCCCATTAGATTTGGCGAGGCGGTAAGCACCGTTTGAGTATACCGTCTCTATGATGAAAGGTCCCTCCCACTTGGGCTCGAACTTTCCTGGTGTTTTGTGTGTCAACACCATCGGCCTCCTGACTGCCAGAACTAGGTCACCTACTTGGAAAGTCCTCTACTTGACCTTCTTGTTGAAAGCCTGTGATATACGGGCTTGATAGAGTTCGATGCGCTGTTGAGCTAGAAGACATTTTTTGTCAAGTGCCTCCAATTCTCGCAGACGGCGACGTTGATTGTCTTCTTTTGTGAGTTGATTTGTGATTGCTACACGGAGTGAGGGTATCTGGATCTCGAGAGACAGTACCGCTTCGCTCCCGTAGACTAAGGAGAATGGTGTGTTGCCCATCGGAGTCCATACCGTCGTACGGTAGGCCCAAAGGCATTCGTCGAGCTTTTCGTCCCAGTCGCGTTTGTTGGATGACACGACCTTTTTGAGTAGCTTGACGATAGTCTTGTTAAACGCCTCGGCCAATCCGTTAGCTGCCGAATTATAGGCGGTTGATGCCACGTTCTGAATATGATTCTTGTCACAAAATCTGCTAAAAACATGGCTGATGAATTATGGACCGTTATCGTGGATAATCCTTCGAGGTACCCCGAAACGGTAGATGACATGGTGCTTGATGAAGCTGATCACCCTAGAGCTCTTCACTTTTGCCAGCAGAACTGTTTCTGCCCATTTGGAGAAGTAGTCGGTGATGGCTAGGATGAAGCGGTGTCCCCTTGATAAAGAAGGGGTGATAGATCCTACAATGTCCATGCCCCATGCTTCGAAGGGCCAAGAGGCGACCGTAGGATGTAGTGGTTCCGACGGTGTATGGATGAAGTCGGCATGAAGCTGACAAACATGGCACTTCTTAGCATAGTCAACAGCGTCGACTGCCATGGTTGGCCAGTAGTAACCCATGTGTCACAGTCGATCCTGCAACTTAGGCCCTGGTTGATGAGCCCCGCAAGTTCCATCATGAGCTTCTCGAAGGGCTTCGGCTGCCTCTTCGTTGGACATGCATCGAAGGAGAAGTCCATCGTAGGAGCGTCGATACAGTATTTTAGTAGTTGTATCGTAATAAAATCGAAGAGAACGCCTCCTGACTGAGACGACTTCTTTCGGGTCTTCTGGAAGAATTTCGTAGACAACGAAGTCGATGAACGGGAACCTCCAATCTCGGACATTAATACCAGCACTTGTTGACATGGCATAGGCCTTTTGTGATCATAGGTTGTTTTTAGGACAGACCAAGTCTCGACCAACTACCGTGACGTAGTGCTGAGTCCCGAAGGGTGCTGCCAATGAGGCTGCGAGGCCAGCAAAAGCGCCAGCCTCCAGGTTTTATAACCGGGGTACGTGTTCTATGAAGAACCTGGTGAAGGTTGAAATAATGTTCAATACAACTTCATGGTAAGGAACCAGATCTTCATGGCGAGCTTCGTTTTGCCCTCTGACCAGGTTAACGACGAGTTTTGAGTCACCGTAGGCTTCCATATAATCCACTCCAGCTGTTACGCCAGCTGGAGTCCCATGATAAGAGCGTTGTACTCGGCCACATTGTTGGAGCACGGATTCGAAAGGGAGTAAGCACGCTGGATGACCAGCTGATCGGAGGAGACTAAGACTACCCTCACTCCGACGATGATTCGGACTTTAGGGCCTGTTCTTGAAGCGCCATCAAAAAATATCCGCCAGACGAAGTTTTTTTTGGTGATATTTGATTCTTGGACCTCATCCGGGATGTCTTCATAGAGTCTGGAGGACTCTGGGATGGGGTGCGCGGCTAAAAAGTTGGCCAAAGCTTGACCCTTGATGGCTTTTTGTGGAACGAACACCATGTTGTATGGCGTCAACAGGATCGCCTATATAGCTAGCTAGGAGTTCAATGATCCTGGCTTCATCATGAGAACCCTGAGTGGATTGACTCGAGAGATGACATAAATTGTCTGACCCGAGACATAATGGCAAGTCTTCTGGATGGTGAACACCAAAGCCAGACACTCCTTTTCAACGGGGTTGTACTGATGTTCGGCCCCGATCAGTATCCTACTGAGGTAGTAGATAGCTTGCTCATAGCCCGCATCGCTGTTCTGAGCCAGCAGAGCGTCGAAGGAATGATCTATGGCACGGACGTAGAGAAGAAATGGTTTGCCTGAGATGGGTGCCACCAGGACTGGCGGGCTCGTCAGGTAAGCTTTGATGTCATCGAAAGATTTCTGGCATTCTTCTGTCCAGATGTAAGAGACTCCCTTCTTCATGAGCTGACTGAAGGGTTGGCATTTTCCGGAAAGGTTTGCTATAAACCTTCGGATCTATGCCAGACGCCCCTGCAGGCCTCAAAGTTCTCGGAGGGTCCATGTCAAGGATGGCCTTGGTCTTCTCGGGATCGACATGAATGCCTTTCGCTGTTATAATGAAGCCCAGGAACTTTCCGCTAGAAACCCCAAGGAAGGATTTAGCGGGGTTCATCTTGAGTTGACGTGCTCGCATGAGATCGAAGACTGTCTTCAGGTCTTATAGATGATCACCTTTGAGACGGCTCTTGACTGCGATGTCATCAACATAGCACTCTACTGTCTTACGAAGATGTTTACGAAAGATGGTACTCATAGCCCGTTGGTATGTAGCACCAGCATTTTTTAAGCCAAAGGGCATCACTGTGTAGCAGAAAATACCCTTCGGGGTCCTGAATGACGTATGTTTTGCGTCATCGGGGAACATTTTGATCTGGTTGTAGCCCGAGTACCCATCCATGAAAGACATGCGTTCGAAGCCACATGTATTGTCGATCATCACGTCGGTGATTAGAAGCGGGAATTCGTCCTTCGGGCAAGCAGTATGAGATCCCTGAAGTCGATACAAACTCGTATCTTCCCATTCTTTTTGGTGACAGGGACGACGTTGGCCACCCAATCCGGGTGTTATTTTTCACGGATAAACCCGCTGGTCAGGAGTTTGTCTACTTCTTGATCGATAGCGTTCATGATGTCAGAACGAAAATGTCGCTATTGCTGCTTTATAGGCTTGGCATCAGGTAAGATGTTAAGCCTATGCATCACGATCTGGGGATCAAGTCCCGGTATATCTTCGTAGCTCCAGACGAAGACGTCGATATATTCTTTAGCCAGTTGGATTAAAGATTCTCGGTCTGGTCCCTTTAGACTCTTGCTGATGAAGATGGATTTGGAAGAAGATCCATCCCCAAGGTCGATCTGCTCGACTTCATATTCGGTAGGGGGTTCACGTAATTCAAAACGAGACTCCCACTGTGCTTCTAGGCATTGAGCCCAAAGTTCTTCCTCGAAGAATTCTGGCGTTTGGTCTTCGCCTTTATCTTTTTGAGATTGTGCAGATGCCATATTGACTGATAGCACCTTCTTGAAGACCGAGCCGATACTGGTATCGGAATCCCAGGTTGATGCTTCGGACAAATGAGAATGTTCTACTTCTTCGGCCTCTGAACTCTCTGGAGTTACTGGTGGCGTGACATAGCCCACTCCCCGTCGAGTTCGATGATAGTAGTCCTACGGCTTTCCTTTAGGGTTTAGGAGCCGGAGAGGAAGACGTCGACCCTTGCCGTAGTTCAGGCCTTTGTTGCTTTTTAGGTCATAACCCATCTTTTGGATGAGGTACTTTGCCTTGTCCGTAAACCGATAGACTTGTATTCTGCCGGTATCTGGTTCTGGCTCGAGTGGCTGGAGGTCTTGATGACGCTCGACTTTGTCGAAGATGATGGATTCTTCGTCTTGATTCCGCGGTAGGACTACAAAACAGACCCTTTGGCACGGGACTACTCGATTTACATGATTGACGGTCGTTATTTGTGTTTACAACGGCCGTAGAGCGTTATCTAATGTATACATGGCATTCCAATGTGGAAGACTAGAATAATTAAAAGACACTCTATTATTGATAAAACATGAGATTTTATCCCGCGGGATTATATTGTCCAGAGAGGGTGCATCTACATCAGCAGATATGTATTCCCCTAGCTCTTCATCTATGAGTACTGGAGTTGGATCGAGAGAGTCCACCGCAGTTTTGACCTTGGGGTCCGAGAGGGCTATGTGGGCCTTCTCCGGCAGCTTGGATGAGACGGATGATTGCGGAGGCTTGCCTTTAAGACGCACCTTCAGAGGTGCCTCAACTGCGCCTTCAGTGATTGGTGCCTTCCCTTGTAGTTTTGCCACAAGGGGAGCCGATGTTTAAGGCGGCTTTCCCTTGAGCCGTATCTTCAAGGGAGCTTCAGTAGGTGTTCTACCTAGAGCAGTTGGTGCTTTTCCAGGTAGCTTGATGGTCATAGGAGGCAGCATCTGAGGCAGTTTTCTTTTGAGTCGAATTTTCAAAGGAGCGTCAGAAATCATCTCTGGCTCCATATCCGGCTCCGTTGTTATTTCTGCTTCATCGTCAGCATCATTGGCTTCCCCTTCGTCGGACGACTTGTACATGGTCGAATCGGTGAAGTAGGCTTCGACCCCCTTGAAAGGGTCAATGTCTGCGAACTCCGTCCGGATGATGTCGTTGGTAGACACGTACTTCATACATTGGTGGAGTGTGGATGGTACCACTATGTACTCATGCAGCCACGGACGACCCAGTAGGAGGTTGTAGTTGACGTCGGCGTCCACGACATAGCAAGTCACCTCAGTTCCGAGGTTACCGATATGACACTTCAGCCGTATTTTACCCAGCGGCTCGCTTTTGCTGGCATTGAAGCTGTTGATTGTAGTGTTGAAAGGCGGCAGACGGTACACTAGGATCCCCAGTGTTGAGAGTAGCATCTTCGGGATGATGCTGAGGGAAGACCCTAGATCGATCTGAATCTGCTTCACCTTGACGGAACCGACATACTTTGTATAATACAGTGGCCTGTTGTGTTGGTTGTGCTTGAGCAGCATGTCTTATTGGGTGAAGGTTATGTTGGGGATAACTTCATCCGTACAATGCCAGTATGCATATGTGGTCAGAGTATCTTCAGGCTGCTTGACCTGACTGATGAAGGATTCAGCATCCTTCAGGGCTTCACAGAGAGCTTCACGAGTGTCCTTGGAAAGACGAAGAAGCTCAAACAGGAATAGGCGGGTAGGAGTACTGGAAAGTTGTGCCAGTATGTCGAAGTTGTGGGGCTTGGCTAGCCCCGAAGCATTCTTCTTTCGCAAAGGCTTGTCAAAACGGACCTCTACATGCTTCTGTTTATTGGCTGCTGGAGGCCTAGATGGGCCCTCTTCCTGGGCAGCAGGGACGGTACGAGAAGGCACCACCTCGACGGCAGCTTCGTCAGGTTGGACGTTCTGATGTGAATGCGTCTGTACAGGAAGTGCCTCTTCCGCAGAGGAAGAGACCATGCGGTAAGACTTGATCTTCCTGCCCTTGGTTTTGGAGGCAGAGCGTACCTCCGGTTGAGTAACTTCGAAGACGAGGTCAGGGTGAACCCATAAGACCTCTTCCCGAGATGTGGTAAGTAGGATGAGTCTACTCATATTGTCACGAGTAGGTGGTAGGTTAACTACCTCCATTGTCGCCTTTGGGATGGGGACGGTGCCATCTTGTGTTGTGGTTGGCGGCAAGGTGCCAAATTGGAGTGACACTAGGTTGGTCGAGACCATTTTCTCCTCGTAGTCGACGGAGATAACATCTGCATTGATCATACGCTGGATGTAGTTCTTGAGGACGTAGCAGTCCTTAGTTGGATGTCCGACAAATCGATGGTAGTGACAGTACCTCGGATTGTCCACTCTCCCAACCTCGTTTGGGATGCTTCAGGTCCGGCAACTTGATCTTGTCACCCTGCTTCAATATCTCGAAGAGTTGCAGGGTGTCTTCATCTTTGAAAGAATAAACCTCCTTTGGCCTTGGTGCAAGTGGAGGCTTCTGAGTAGGTGCTGGTGCACCTTTGGAGGCATTGACAGTCAACGTCTGCTTTCCCTTTGTCTCTCGTCCAAGGTTGTTGGCTGCAGGCCATTTTTCCTTGTCCTTAAAGGCAGGGAAACTGACTCCCATAAGAGGAGCATTGGACGCCTTCTTTTCAGCTGCTTCGGCCTCGATGATCAGGGAACTCCAGTCGGGAGAAGGAGTGGAGTTGAGCCAGAGTTTGATCGCAGGCAGCATGTTCATGCTGCAGGAGGAGATGAGTGCATATTTTGGCATGCCCGGGGGCAGTCTGAAGCAGGCTTGTTGGAACCGTTCGATGAATGCTCGAACTGTTTCCTTCTCCTTCTGACGTATCTCTATGAGAGACGCCATTGTCATGTCCTTTCCTTCGTCGTAGAAGCGATTGAGGAAGAGACGTGTCAAGTCGTCGAAGGAAGATATGGAGTTGTCGGAGAGACTGCAGTACCAGTCGTAAGCCACTCCTTTCAGTTCCCCGACAAAGATGCTGGTGAGTAGTACGTCTTCCTTCGGGAGATGTCCCGTTTGAGACTGGAAGTACATCAGATAGCGGCATGGAGAGTCCTTCCCGTCGTATAGCGTCAATGTTTATGGTTTATACTTGGGAGGATAAACCACATTGTTCCATTCGAGGGGGTATGGTTGTGGGATCCCCATCTTCTGGCGCTCCTCTTGTCTGTTCTTGGACTCAAAGCGCTCGTGCAAGTCCCTGATTATCTCAACCACGTCTTTCGTGGAGCTGGCAATCGGGGAAGGTGGTACAGCCTGGAGTTGAGCATTTGATGGCTCTGACGTCCGTGGTGCTTCGTGGCGATCCGTATCCAAGGAGACCCGTTGAAGGGGTACGCTTGATTCTCTATTGGCCCCTGGGTCAGGACCGGTAGAAGGTGCCCTGGCCAAATCTGACCGTATCTCAAACACTGCTTGAGTCAGTATTTGCATGGAGGCAGAGAGGGTTTTGAGTCCTCCCTCCAAGGTATCCATGCGCTGGACGAGGTCTGCTGGCGGGGCATCTGACTCGGCATCACCCCCAGTCATGTATACTGTCATGACACGGCTGGAAGTGGATGGATCGGTTGAGGCTTCACTTTCGGCCTCACTCTTCTGTAGGGGAGTTGCCTCTCCTGGAGCTTCGTCTTGGCTACCCCCAGCTATGTCCTGGGGGATATCTTCACCTTCAGAAAGGACTTAGCTACCCTCATCCGTGCTCTGGAGGACGTCTTCGTCTTCAGGAGGACGATCAGCAAGGATTTGGCTACCCCCAGCTACGTTCTGGAGGACGTCTTCGCCTTCAGAAGGAGGATCGACAAGGGCTTGACTACCTCCAGCTTCCTCCAAGATCTTCTTTCTCCCCCCCCAGTGCCTTCAAATACTCCAGAGGACGGGACCGTCGTCTTGGTTTTCCTCGGCTGGCTCTTGGATGAGGACGAGGAATTACCAGTCGTCTTTCGGATTGACGAGGAGTTAGTGATTACGTTGCATGAAGCAACCATTAGTTCTGGTTCCTCTTCAATTGACACCTTCTTTCTGAGGCGACGTCGGAGGGGTTTTGATGATTGCAGCTGCTGGAACACCGACTGCCTTGGTGGTGGGACTGCTATTTTGCAACAACAGTTGATGGTGACTACAGTACAGGTGTGCCCTGTGAGGGGCGCATTGTGCTTGTCAGTTGACTCTGCTGATCGGCGTTTGTGAGTGATCACATTACGCAAATCATTGGAGAAGAGTGCCACTTTCGTACCCCCATCAGGCGCATGGCAAGGCCAAGCGCCGGGGTGGTCAAGTGAATGATGCGCCCCCTGATCCAACGCAAAACATGCGCTCAGATCAGTAGTGGGGGAACAACATTTAAAGTGACTTGAATGAACCTCAGATGCACAACCAAAGGAGGCACGGGAGTTCAAGACCATAGAGTTTGCCTTGCTCGACTTGGTTACGAACGCAGCAGATGCGCCCAAGTGAGACAAGGACTTTGAAGGTCGGCTCATTTTTGGCACAGAAGCACCCGAGTCGACCTTATACAGCTTACCATTAGTAGCACGCATGATTGTGAGCGCATGTTTCTGGTTTGCTACCGACATAGCACGTTTGAGGCGCATGGCCCGTGCTGCCTTGGACTTCTTCGTACCAGCCCGCTGGGGTGCATAGTACTCAGAGTCCAAATTCTCCTCGCCACGACAGCGAATGAGTCTGTCAAAGACAGAGGCCTTCTGTGGCGCATCAGAGGTGATGCGCAGGGCATTAGCTGTGCCCTTGCTCCGTCGGCGCATCTTCCTTGCCTGAGAAGGAGAAGGCTGGGGAATGTGGTCAGGACCATGCTTTCCCGAGAGATGCGCTGCACCGGTAGGCGCATCCTGGCCGCTGAGGACGTCAGCGAGAAGGGTGGACTGTATCGGCGCATCCCCTTCAGTGGTGGTGCCAGGGGCCTCGACCTTGCGCACCCAGACTTGGCGAGTCTTCTTCGGCTTTGACAGCTGCTTCGAAGGACTTGCGCTGCTTTCAGAGATGAACTCCTCATATGCCTATTGATTGAGGCATATGACCAGCGTCTTGTAGGAGGAGCCCACCTTCATATCGTCGGATTACGACACAGCTTTCTCGGTAGAGGAGAAAGAGGTTTCCAGCAGAGTCGCCAGCTTGTTTGTCATTAAAATCTTTTGATTGTAATTTCAATTACAAACAAAACAGTGTTACAATATAGGACTTAGATGTAGTCCTAGGAGTACACTTTTGTTTATCTGGGTTCCTTGTGCTGATGGAGCGAGTGGTAATATGTTGACTCCGTTGACGATCTGACGACCGTTTTCGGTTCTCTGAAGGTCTGAGTTGCTCTGGGTGTTGGAGCTTGCGGAGAGGAAGAAGACGTTGAGTGTCTGTATCTGCCTCTCTCACTGTGTGTAGGTCTCTGTCTGTCAGTATGTCTCTCTGTGTGTTCGTGGGTGTGGAAGAAAGAAATGATCCCTCTATTTATAGCTTGCAGGCTGGCTGCTCATGCGCGCATATGTAGAATGCGTCGGTTTGTGGGGATGCCAAGTTGTGATTGCTGATGGAGGCGCATGGACGATGCGCTCTGATTGAGGAGTTGAACCCTTCCTGTTGCCTTTGTGGGCTGCGGCCGAGCTGACACGTAGCAATAGAAAGGATCTTTCAGTTACTGAGATCTTGGGCGATTAACACCCCTTCATAGGCTGAATCGAGTCAAAGGACACGTGTCGTAGGTCCATGGCTCGAAGATCTTGGATTTGGTGGAGAGTAATCTGACAGGATGCGCCTAGAATTGGGCGCATAAGTAGACCTTGGCTTGTAACCTTTAGGAGTCATGAACCAGTCTGGGGTACGACTTTTGAGGTGCATGCGGGGCTTCAGTAGTGACTTAACCTCTGTCTTTAGGGATCAGAGAAAAGTCTGAGGCACATGGCTTTTGAGGCGCATGCAAAGATTTGGGCGCATGGCTGCGGAGGCGCATGCGAAATGGTTGGGCGGCCACGTGGCTTGTAACCGCCGGAGGAAAGTAATGATGATGCTGACATCAGCGATGCTTCGTTGTCAGAAAAAGCTGTCAACTGTTCAGTCTTCGGGGACTGGCTGCTGTTGTGTCAGACTTCAACATTTAATGTTCTTTGACGGGTGATGGGCTGTTGAGTGGGCACGTCGATCTGCGTTCCACTAGGCACATGGGGGCGAGTGGGGCAAATCCTTATGAGGCGCTTGGTACTGATGGGCGCGTCTATATGATGTGCGGTCTGACCGGCGCATCCGTTTGCATGATACGTCTTTACTGGTCCGACTGTTACGTTCTTTGAGTGCTTTAAATAGCTGTTTTTGACTTGGCTGAATTCGAAGCGTTAGGTTCATCACCATTAATGCAAATTCATTGCACGGGATTCGGAGAGCCAGCCACCTGGTGCATGGGTTTGATTTGCCCGGTCTATAACTAGTGGCAAGGAGAGAGTTTGCTTCTCATTCTCTTACGTCCTCCCGAATGAACTTGTTTGCTCGAGCACATTCTGTTGACGAGATGCTCCCGAGGGTGAAGATGCGACGACTTGCCTTTATTTATGCACTCGTGAAGGTGACTGTTACATCCAAAAGTCGGAGTCGAGGGCTTCTGAGGCAGGCGAAAGGTGCCTGTTGCATCCAAAGATCGGAATGCTCGAGCCTCGTCTCCGTTATGCTGGAAGAGCCGCAGATCAGAATTGCGGTGCTCCCGACTTTGGAGGCTTTTTCTTCTGTCAGAGTGGGTGTTGCCCATTCTGGTTGTGTTGAAAGCCTCATTTTGCCGCGGATCGATTGCTCCCGTCGACGCCAAGTCCCGCCGCAGCCGCGAGCTCCGGCGACTTCGAGGCCGAGCCACCCTAGCCCCGTCGCCATCCTCCAGCCGAGCTTCCCTCGCGCCTCCGGCCGTCCGCACGCGAGCCCTCTCCGGCGATCCCCGTTCCCGCGTTCGTCGGCTTCCAGCGGGCCGACCGTCCTGCGCCGCCCGACTCCGGCAGCGCCCCGGCCGTACGTCCCTTTCCAGCGCGCCGTGCTCTTCCGCGGGTTCCAGCGCTCGATGGCACACCCCGCTGTCCAGATCCGCTTTTTCGTCGTCTCTCCGGCGATCCGCTTCCTCGACGCTGCCGACAGCGTCGCTGTCCGCCAACAGCGCTGTCTCTTCGCGGCGTTTCTTTATTCTGGCCAGCGTGCCCTATTTCTGGATTTTTTCGACGTTCGTCGCCAACGTCGCTGCTTGGGATTATTATTTTCTTTCTATTATCATCTGAGAGCTCTAGCCGAGCACCCCGAGGTATAATTTCTCTGCCCCGTTGCGTTTATTTCGGTAGACTATGATGATATCGATCCCCGGTTTCCCTTTCGGAAATCCGGTTAACTACGTGGTAGTTTCGATTAGCTACGTTAGCATTTTCTGTGATATTGTCTGCTGAGATTTGTATGTTGTTGGTTTGTTTGCGGGATCGCGAGTATTTCGGGAAGGTTCTGTGGTTGGAAAAATTATTTCTGTGGATATATTTTTGGGTTATTCCTGGTTGGAACAATTGCAGGTTTTTGGTTGGCGCATTTCCCAGTTTTGGGTTGTCCCGAAATAGAGGAAATGCTGCCCAAATTTTTACAAAAACTTTATTTATTTGGATTTCAAACTAGTTTTCGGAAAATAAATTTAAAACTGATTTTCGGACGACGACCGTACCGGTCTGTGGGCCCTAGCGAAATGCAAACGCACCGGTCCGACCGGGCGTTGAGGTATTAGCTAGATGTGACGATGGACCGAGTCTGAGACTCCAAACTTTTGATTTAAATTATTTTATTTAATGTTTAAGTTATTTATTATAGATAATTATTTACTGCACATTTTATTTAGGAATTAAACAGTTTTTCTCTTATTTTATGTAAAAGAATTGTACATGGCATAAGCCCATAACTCTAGGATGATTAGCTGTGCCCCTGTATTACATAGCGTAGATTTTTACTTTCTTTTCTGGGTGGTTGATGTTGATCTTGGTGTTGACACAAAGTCACAGTCAACCAAATATTGACTACATTGACTAAATAATATTTGTATTAATTCAATATGACACACGACGACTGCATTAAGTTCAAGACAGATGACAGCTCAGTCTCCGGCTCTCAGTGTGTTCTGGAGTCTGTATTTTATAATTTCATTGAGTCTAGACTTGTGTACTCTGAGTCATGCTGAGCTCTTGGAACTTAGTCTATAACCTACCCAAAATCCCAAGCTCCACTGAACCAAAAACTGCCCACTGGTCCCCTTAGAACCACTCTGTGCTCTGGAGACAGAGTTCGGGCCGAACTCTGCCTCCACACAGAGTTCGGGCCGAACTCTGCCTCCACACAGAGTTCGGGCCGAACTCTGTCCCCTAGAAATCAGGAACCCTAATTTTAGGGATAGCTGGTTGCTAGTTGTCCAACGGCCAAATTTTTGAAATTTCCTACCCGAATTCTGGCCGAATTCTGCCTATAAAAATACTATAAATAGGGCATGAATTCTCTCATTTCAATCCATCCAATCTTCTCTTCTATTCTCTCTTATAAGCTCAATAAGCCATACCCTTCCCATCTACTAGCCACAAGCCTCCTAAGTCTCGAGTGCTCAGCATCTCTCAGTTAGGATTCTTGTGCAAGAGTCGAAGAAGTCGCTTGGACAATTCCAAGCAAATCGCCACTGCGATCCTCTGTTAGAAGTTAACGTGCTCTTCTGAAGAAAAGGCACGGGTTGTAAACTACTATTTCACAAATAGTGGATTTAATCCTGAGCTAGAGTTCTCAGGCCTGGACTAGTCCTCCACGAGGGAAACCAGGTTAAAATCGCTGTGTTTGCGTATGCTCTTCTGCTCTTCATTTATTTTCCGCACTTTACTCTGATTATTTATTATCGGTGAAAGAGTTATTTTTAATTGGCTATTTTTCTATATAAACTCTATTCACCCCCCTCTAGAGTTGCCAAACTGTTCTTCAATTGGTATCAGAGCTCTGTTCTCTTTATAAGGACTAACATCCTAAGAGCTGATCCATGGCAACCACACAATCCTTAATTTCCAATCATGGTGAAGGTCAGTCCACTCATAGGCCTCCCCTATTTGATGGGACTAACTACACATATTGGAAAACAAGGATGAGCTTCTATCTTAAGTCTCTAGACTTTGACCTGTGGACTGTCGTCACTGACGGTTACAAAAAGCCCGCCAGAATAGTTGTCGATGGTGGCCTCATTAAGAAACCACACGACAAATATTCTGTCGAGGAGAAGAAACAGGCAAGTCTAGATGCTAGGGCTATTAATGCTTTATTCTGTGCTATAGACAGGAATGAGTTCAACAGGGTCTCTACATGTACCACTGCTCATGAAGTATAGAGACTTCTAGAAGTGACGTATGAAGGAACCACACAGGTCAAGGAATCCAAAATAAGCCGTCTCACTCAAGAATACGAAGCTTTCAAGATGAAGCCAAGTGAGACGATCACTCA
Organism: Iris pallida; assembly: GCA_029216955.1. Lineage (NCBI taxonomy): Eukaryota > Viridiplantae > Streptophyta > Magnoliopsida > Asparagales > Iridaceae > Iris > Iris pallida. Next base: position 2,505,537 of record JANAVB010020198.1, on the reverse strand, counting down.
AATATTCACAAGATTCCTCGACATCATCAATCCTCTATCCTCGCTTGGAAAGTAGTACTCAAACCACGAGAAGATTCGTAAGCTACTCAGAGGGCTACCAAAGATTTGGAACCCTAAGGTGACAGCCATCATAGAAGGAAACGATCTCACAACAATGTCAATGGAGACCTTGATGGGTAAGCTTATGACTCACGAGCTTGACCTCAAGGACTTCGAAGAGCCTGCTCCGAAGACCAGGGAGATCGCACTCAAAGCTCATCAACGAAGAGCTAATCATGATGAGACCGAAGAAGATAACTCGGATGATGAAGACCAAGCTCTCATGGTTCGCAACTTCAGGAAATTCCTTCGCTTCAATCGAAGGAAGAAGGAATCTCAAGAAGACGATGAAGAGGAACCAACTTGTTACGGTTGCAAGAAAACTGGACATGTCCGAAAAGACTGCCCATTCCTGAAGAAGAGCAACCGCTATGAGAAGCCATACAAAAAGAACTCATCAAAGAAATATGCCAACATAGGCATCTGGCATGAAAGTGAAGTGAGTAACTCTGAGGAAGAAAAGGACTCTCCTCAAGATACAGCAAATGTGTGCCTGATGGCAACTTCCAACAAGGTATCTAACGAAACTCTGGATGACTTCTCTTTTGATGAACTTGGCGATGCTTTCACTGATTTACTCGATGATCATAAAAAGGTCATCGATAAATATAAACATGCCAAGGACAAAATCAAAAGTCTAGAAGATGAGATACAAAGAATTTCTTTACTTCTTGATAATGTTAGAAACACGTCACCCACTAATGACACTGATGAAGTATCCAAGCTTAAATTAAGCTTGCATGATGCTGAAGCACGTATTGAGCAACAAACTCAAGAAATCACTACACTCAACACGTTGCTTGCTGAAGAAAAGAGTAGACACAAGATTTCCATGACTAAGATATATGGCTTAAATATTAAGGTTGATGAACTGCAAGCTGTTTCTAAAAGATTAGAAACCAAATTAGGTAAACAGGTTGTTCAACCTCAAACCCAATCACATGGGCACAATACCACTCATGCTAGTCAATCACATCATTCTCATGCAGCACATAACCATGCTTTTATATACACAAACTTTCACAAACCACGTGCACGTAAGAACAATTCTCACTCAGTACACACTCATCATGCACAAAGACACAATCAACATCACTCCACACATAAAAATCATCATGCCATACCATATAGACAAAATCATCATGCAATGCCATATAGATAAGGTCCTCATATACCATATAGACAAAATCATCATGCCATGCCATCTAGACAATATCAGCATGTCACACATCATAGACAATACCATCATTCTATGCCTCATAGACACCATCACCATGCCACTTATTCCATGCATAATCATCTTCACCAAGCTAACTTTTCACATCATGTCCATCCTCATCCTGTTGCTTATAGATATTATTCTCATTCTCCTAGTATAAATAAGAATGCTATCTGTACTTATTGTGGATTACATGGACACATCTCACCACAGTGCAGAGTTAGAAGACTTGTAGATAAAAGGATATATGCTTGGTTCCCAAAGACTAACTTTTCAGGACCCTCAAGAACTCGGGTACCAAAGGTCACATCTACTCTTGATGTAGGTGGATCTTCCCTCCTCAACTGAAAGTAAGTGGATTCTCGATAGTGGATGCTCGCGACATATGACGGGAGACGCAAATCTTTTTGCATCACTATCGATGAAAAGAGAAGGATACGTATCCTTCGGTAACAATCTCAAAGGGCACATTATAGGTAATGGTATCATTGGTCATCCTCCTTCTCCTGTAATAAAGGATGTCTGCCTAGTGACCGAGTTAAAGCATAACCTGCTCAGCATTAGTCATCTTGCTGATCATGGATATGATATTAACTTTGGACAAAACAGTTGCTACATCTATGATAGGTCAACAGGAGACATTGCTTTTGAAGGGAAAAGAGAGGACAACATCTACATTTTCTATCTTTCTATAAATACTAACAATGCAGGTAGATGTCTATATGCCCACAAAGACGAACGACTACTTTGGCACCAGCGTCTTGGTCATGCCAACATGGATGCTATATCCAGGCTTTCTACCAAGAAGCTAGTGAGAGGATTACCTGACATCACGTTCAAAAAGGACACGGTATGTGCCGAATGTGAACTAAACAAGGCAACTAAATCCTCATTTCATTCTATCAACTCTGTAAGTACTACTAGACCCTTGCAACTACTTCATATGGATTTATTTGGTCCTAGTAGAATAGCTAGCCTTGGAGGCAAACTTTATGCATTTGTTATTGTTGATGATTTTTCGAGATTTACATGGGTTTTCTTTCTCGCTAATAAGAGCGATGCTATTTCTGCTTTCAAAATTTTTGTAAAGAAAGTTCAAAATGAAAAATGCTACATGATTACTCGAATCCGAAGTGATCATGGAGGCGAATTCGTAAATTATGATTTTGAAAGTTTTTGTAATGCAAATGGTTTTGATCATGAATTCTCTTGTCCTAGAACTCCTCAACAAAATGGTGTTATGGAGCGGAAGAATAGGACTCTTGGCGATATGGCTAGAGTCATGTTGAATAAATTTTCTCTTCCGAAATATTTTTGGGCAGAGGCTGTAAGTACAGCATGCCACATTTTAAATAGGGTACTTATTCGTCCCATTACGAAGAAAACACCCTATGAGCTTTGGTTTGGGAGAACCCCCAATGTTTCTTATTTTAAAGTTTTTGGTTGTAGATGTTTTATCCTTAACACCAAAGACAACTTAGGCAAATTTGATGCCAAAGCTGACGATGGTATCTTTCTTGGTTATGCCGCCAAGAGTAAGGGATATAAAGTTTTCAATAAACGCTCACTTATTGTGGAAGAGTCAATAAATGTGACTTTTGATGAAGACAACAGTGCAGCAAGTACTCTTGATGATGACGTTGAGCCATCAACTTCTACTCCAATGAATACTTCAACCGAAACTAATTCTCTGGAGGGTTTGCCTAAGAAATTCTCTTTCAAACCTTCTCATCCAGAAAATTTAGTTATAGGAGAAGTTTCACGTGGAGTAACTACTAGATCATCACTAAGAGACTCCGTTGCTAGCACTGCCTTCATTTCACAAGTAGAGCCTAAAAACATTTCTGAAGCTTTTAATGATGAATTTTAGATTTCTGCTATACAAGAAGAACTCAACCAATTCGAGAGAAGTCAAGTATGGGAACTCGTTCCTAGACCGGTTAATCACTCGATAATTGGTACTAAATGGGTTTTTAGAAACAAAGTAAATGAAGATGGTTCAGTCACACGTAACAAAGCTCGTCTAGTAGCTCAAGGATACAACCAAGAGGAAGGTATCGACTACGATGAGACGTATGCTCCTGTTGCTAGACTAGAATCCATTCGGATGCTTTGTGCTTTTGCTAATTTTCAAACCTTTAAATTATTTCAAATGGATGTGAAAAGTGCTTTCCTGAATGGTTTTATTAAGGAGGAAGTTTATGTGAAACAACCTCCTGGCTTTGAAAATCACAAATTTCTCGACCACGTGTTCAAGCTAAAGAAAGCACTTTATGGCCTCAAACAAGCCCCCAGAGCTTGGTATGAAAGGCTAAGTAGCTTCTTACTTGAGAAAGGTTTTTCAAAAGGGAAAATTGACACTATACTGTTTATAAAATCTTTCAAAGACACTATTTTATTAATTCAGATTTATGTTGATGATATTATTTTTGGGTCTACTGATGAAACTCTTTGTCAAGAATTTGCCAAGTGTATGCAGACGGAATTTGAGATGAGCATGATGGGAGAGCTCAACTACTTTCTTGGTCTGCAAGTAAAACAACTGGCTAATGGAACTTTCATCTGTCAATCGAAGTATACCAAGGACATGCTGAAGAAGTTCGATCTTGACAACATCAAACCAATCAGCACTCCAATGGCTACCTCAACCAAACTCGAACCAGATGAGAGCGACAAACCCGTTGATCAACGTAAGTATCGAGGTATGATAGGCAGCTTACTTTATTTAACTGCTAGTCGCCCCGATATCATGTTTAGTGTTTGCCTATGTGCTAGATATCAAGCAAATCCTAAGGAATCTCACATGACCGCGGTTAAGCGTATCTTTCGATACCTTAAGGGTACGGTTACAGTGGGCCTATGGTATCCCAAGTCAACATCATTTGACCTCATCGGTTACTCTGATGCTGACTTTGCTGGATGCAAGGTCGACCGTAAAAGTACTAGCGGCACGTGTCATTTATTAGGAAAGGCTTTAGTCTCATGGTTTAGCAAGAAGCAGAACTCTGTCGCACTATCCACAATAGAAGCTGAATACATAGCAGCTGGGCGTTGTTGTGCACAAATTCTGTAGATGAAGCAAACCCTTGAAGACTATAAATTATCTTTCATGCATATTCCTATATTCTGTGATAATACTAGTGCCATCAATTTGACTAAGAACCCTGTCTGCCACTCACGCACTAAACACATTGAGATCAGACACCACTTTTTGCGTGATCATCAGCAAAATGGCACGATTAATTTAGAATTTATTGACACTGATCATCAGCTAGCAGATTTCTTTACTAAGCCATTATCCGAAGAGCGCTTCAATTTTCTTTATCGTGAACTCGGAATTTTGGATGAAGCAGTTATAAGTTGAGACTTACTTGCGTAAATATCGAGTATATTTTGATTCTTTTATGACGAATTTATTATGGGTACAAGCCGAAAGGGTCCTTCTGACAAAAAGGCGTAAAAGCCTAAGCGACACGGTGTACTAGTCCTCAGGACTACCGCTAGCTGGGATCCGGCCCCTGCAGCTAACCCATGGCAAATTTGAAATACTGAATTACAATATATTTCCTTGTTTATTATATGGTTTGTTCCGATTTATTATTGCCTAATTGATTTTTCATAAAGTTTATTCTGACCTTTGTGTACCTCTCTATGTACTTCATTGTTTTCATCAATCTTTTATCCTCAACCATCACTTTTCTTCAACACTTAACCAATTTTTCTATCTTTTCAGCCTGTTTTCTGTTCTGGACCACTAATCCAGAACTCGGGCCGAACTCTGCCCCAAACAGAGTGCGGGTCGAGTTCGGTCCCTAAGTTCCAGCGTCGGGATCTGGCTCTGCCGTTGGATCAATTTAGATCCTATGGTCCATATGTCATCCGACCAAAGACAAACCCCTATTTTATTTCGGGATTCCCTCTCTCTCCTTCACCTTTGCCTCCTTCCTCACCTCTCCAAACTCTTTTCTCAAAACCCTAACCCTAGTTTTTGATCTAGAAGGCTCCATTACTTCTCAAAATCAAGGAAAAAGGGTTTCTCATCATTCTCTTCCACTGTTTGTTGTTATTTTCAGGTATATCTCCTTCTTTCTCTCCATTTCAAGTTCTCTAATTTCTTACAAATGGCTCCACGCTTGCCTAATCGTGGGAAGAGAATCTGAACCGAGGGTGCCTCCTCTTCGAATCCTCCTCCTCCCGTTGAGCAAGTAGGTGAACAACAACCCCTTCATCCGTTGTTCAACCCGCCTAATCCCCAAGACCCTAATACATATGACGAACGATTATTTGTGTCGCTAGACGCGTCTAATGCATGGTTTAGCGACTTTCGTACTCGTCCGGTGTTCGGGGAACATCCGATAAATTTTACAATCTTTGCTCAATTTGAATCTCTGTTTCGTGATCTATGTTTGGATGCTTTAGTTGCTTCAAATTTTGTCATCTACTGTAGTGCAATCCAAATGTTTTATTGCAATTTAACTTTCGATGCAACCCACATCTATTCCCGGGTTGCCGGTATTGACATAGTCTTCAATGATTCTGAGTTGGGGGATTTTCTTGATCTTGTTAATCTTGATGCTTGGGATAAACTTGTGGAAGCACGTCAATTTCAATTTGTTGGCGATACTTCTCTTGAAGGATTCAAGGAGGAATTATGTGCTCCTAACATAAGTCCTCGCAAACTTATGGCCAAGCATCTCAACCCCTACTTCTATGAGCTTCATCGAATGATTTTTAACACCATCTTACCCAAGGCTGGTTCAACTGATGAAGTTACCTACTTTGAGATCTCTGCTTTATATCACCTTCATTATCGTATCCCCTTCAATCTTCCTAGGACAATGATGGATTGGATGATAAATTGTAGGAAGAAACCAAGAGCCTTGGTTTATCCTTTATACCTTCCTATGGTTTTTTGTGCATTCATCATTCCTATTAATGACTATCAGTTCTTGCCTGCTCCTGCTTTTCTGTCCAAAGCACGACGTACTCAGGCAGTCGTCGCCTCTCCTGAGGCCTCTGAGCATTCTGATGATGCGAAGCCTGACTCTCCTCCACTCGGTCAGGATGCACCTCCTCCACCTGCCACTCTTGAGTCTATTCAGACTTTGCTCCGGGATCGTTTTACTCTTGAGGACGATTGCTGGACACAGCTGGACTATCGTACTACTCTGCAGATGAGTGCTCTCGTCAACTCTCTGCATGATATACGATATTCCCTGTCTCAGCATCTACACATTCCTATGGAGAGGGATCCAGCGCGCGCGGGTCATCGCATTGATGATCCGTGGGTTATGCGTTACATGGATCCGGATGATGCTTTTGTGGACCCTCGTCGCTCCTTCCCTGGTCCTTCAGATGTTCCAGGACCTTCTCGTGCTCCGTGATGGAGATTGGCTACTACTTGCTGCTGCTGCTGATGATGACTTTAGTTGATGCATTTTCATTTCTAGTTAGTTTCAGTTTTATGTACTTGGATGTTTTTAAACTCTGGTTATGTGTTTGACATTTGGTTATGACACTTTATGCTAGTACTTCTTTTGATTATTTCTTTACTGTTTCTTCTCTGTTTGGTGTGGTTGTATTACTATAATTATCTTCTGCAGTTTCTCTATTATTCATTCATCTGCAGTCTATATTGTTAACTGCCAAAAGGGGGAGAACTATGTATATTCTGGCTGGATATATATGTCTGGATATATTTTCTTGGTATTGGTATCATATCTTTTGGTATATCTGTGCTTGTTTGTGCTTTTTGGGAGATATTGTACAGGTTTCATGCACTATTTCCGGGGGAGCTATTGTTTTTAGCTCAGCAACGTTCACTGATTACGGGGGAGCTATTACATTCTAGCTCGGCATCGAGTATGGGGGAGCTATGTTGCTATAATCAACTGTGTCCAGGTATGAATGTTGAATATACATATATTATTTTGTCAATTATCAATATGGGGGAGATTGTTGACACAAAGTCACAGTCAACCAAATATTGACTACATTGACTAAATAATATTTGTATTAATTCAATACGACACACGACGACTGCATTAAGTTCAAGACAGATGACAGCTCAGTCTCCGGCTCTCAGTGTGTTCTGGAGTCTGTATTTTATAATTTCATTGAGTCTAGACTTGTGTACTCTGAGTCATGCTGAGCTCTTGGAACTTAGTCTATAACCTACCCAAAATCCCAAGCTCCACTGAACCAAAAACTGTCCACTGGTCCCCTTAGAACCACTCTGTGCTCTGGAGACAGAGTTCGGGCCGAACTCTGCCTCCACACAGAGTTCGGGCCGAACTCTGTCCCCTAGAAATCAGGAACCCTAATTTTAGGGATAGCTGGTTGCTAGTTGTCCAACGGCCAAATTTTTGAAATTTCCTACCCGAATTCTGGCTGAATTCTGCCTATAAAAACACTATAAATAGGGCATGAATTCTCTCATTTCAATCCATCCAATCTTCTCTTCTATTCTCTCTTATAAGCTCAATAAGCCATACCCTTCCCATCTACTAGCCACAAGCCTCCTAAGTCTCGAGTGCTCAGCATCTCTCAGTTAGGATTCTTGTGCAAGAGTCGAAGAAGTCGCTTGGACAATTCCAAGCAAATCGCCACTGCGATCCTCTGTTAGAAGTTGACGTGCTCTTCTGAAGAAAAGGCACAGGTTGTAAACTACTATTTTACAAATAGTGGATTTAATCCTGAGCTAGAGTTCTCAGGCCTGGACTAGTCCTCCACGAGGGAAACCAGGTTAAAATCGCTGTGTTTGCGTATGCTCTTCTGTTCTTCATTTATTTTCCGCACTTTACTCTGATTATTTATTATCGGTGAAAGAGTTATTTTTAATTGGCTATTTTTCTATATAAACTCTATTCACCCCCCTCTAGAGTTGCCAAACTGTTCTTCACTTGGGTGGTTTTGGATTGTATGTATAACCGTAGTTAGAGCGTAATCATTTCTCGTATATAATTAATTAAGAATTTAAATAAATGGATAAAATATTAGTAGGATAACTAGTTCATGATTTGTCACTGGAAGAAACTATATTTTATAGATATATTACAAAAAAACACAAAGTTTTCCAAAGATAATTTATTCTTGTTATTATTTCCCAAATAATCAAATTAACCGGTTAATCAACGCACATAGCTTGCGACGTAAACGTTAGCTGTAGCTTAATAACAACTTAAAACCTGACTATGACTTGTTACTAGAGATTGCAACTAGCATACTTAGCTTGGTTATATAGCGGATCTAAGTCGAGTTCTCAACTGTAGGAACTCGAAGACATACCTGACGTTCCTCCTCGGTACCAACTCATCTCTCCAGTCATTTTTCCTAAGGCAAGTATAGTTTGTGTTGGTTTTACAGTTATTTTAATAATCGTTTTACTGCAAGTTTAAACCACGATGCAAACACGAAACTCTCTCGGAGAGTACTGACTGCAACTACTGTACTGATTGGGGACTGGGGGAGTAGTGTAATGAGTATGACCACATCCAAAACTGTATACTGACTGTGTTAGCTTACCCCTCATACACACGGGGATAAGCCATATCGTATCCATATGATACAACTGTACAACCCAAGCCGGTCATATTCATTGCCTATTCAAAACACACTGTTTTACTGCTGAAAACTGGTCATTTCTAAATTGTTTAAAAGTGCATAATTCTATTATTTATTTTAACTGTTTAAAATTAGCATAAATTATACTTTGCTCCCTCCTGACTGGAGACCCAACATTTTAGGTATCACTGATGAGGCTTTGTTACGCGATCCCAAGATGAGGAATTCGAGACTGATGAGCTGTTTGCCTAGAATTTTCTTTTATTCATGATGTATGTAGAAAATGGTTTAAGTTGTATCTTTCATTTCATTGTAAAAGTTTAATAAAGTTTTAAATTTCCGAATTTTGAGTTGTGACAAATATAGTGTTGTTGTGTGGTTACCTGCTACTGAACAGCTTACTGCCGCCGTATCAACAACGGTGCAGGCTGGGCATGATCCGGTTCGACCCAATTATTTGGGATCGGGTCGTGACAATTTATGCACTCGTGAAGGTGACTGTTACATCCAAAAGTCGGAGTCGAGGGCTTCTGAGGCAGGCGGAAGGTGCCTGTTGCATCCAAAGATCGGAATGCTCGAGCCTCGTCTCCGTTATGCTGGAAGAGCCGCAGATCAGAATTACAGTGCTCCCGGCTTTGGAGGCTTTTTCTTCTGTCAGAGTGGGTGTTGCCCATTCTGGTTGTGTTGAAAGCCTTATTTTGCCGCGGATCGATTGCGGTGCTCTCCTCATCCTTGGACTTTGGAGAGCTCTTCCTCCAGCTAGGGGGTTGATTGCCCATCCTGGTTCTGCTCAATAAATGCTTCATTAGTCGAAGCACTTGATCGGGTCGAAGTAAGGCGCATATGCTGAGACTTCATGATGCACATAACTGAGACTCTTTGAAGAGATGCGCCTGACTGAGACGTCGAAGAGATGCGCCTGACTGAGACGCCGAAGAGATGCGCCTGTTTGAGAGCGCATGGCGGTTGCTGCGCCTGGCTGTAGACTTAGTGTCTTTTCTTTTTGTAGAAGTTCTCCTTTGTACATTCTTTTTTAGACATGTAATAGACTTTTATATGAAATAAAAAAAATCTTCTTTTAATGTATATGCTTTTGCTGTTTGCTGTGCCAAGTACTTCATCTAGGCTTCCTGGCGCATGTAATGTTAGGCGCATAGGATTTCTGATCCTGAAATTCCATGCTTCTACAGCCTCGGCCGCCCCCTTTTTACCGCCGGAGTTCCGACTCCCCTCCGATCATCTCCCCTCTCTCCCGACGACCGGAGCCCAAGCCGGCGACTCCACCCCGAGCTTCTCCCTCCGCTTTTCTCCCCGATCACCTCCACTCGCCCCCTCCTTTCCCTTCGGTTAATATAATTTTTGATTTTTGGTTGGAAGAGAGAGGGATCTGGTGACTTTTTTGTGTGTTATTATTATTATTATTATTATTATTATTATTATTATTATTATTTTCCTTCTTTTCTTTCCTTTTTTGTGCATCTGTTGTTATGGTTTTAATTATTATATTATTATAATGTATAAATATTATATTACTGTTAGTATTAGTGATTTATACTATTCCATTAAAAATATAGAGTAAATAATTTCCTAAAAACTTATTTTGTACATCCAGTGTTATTGTTTATACTATGTACATATGTAAATATATATTGTTATAAGTATTATTATCTTATGCTTTATTAAATATATATAATTAATATCTCAAAAATATATTGTTGTATTATGGTATTTCAAGTGTGGCTTTTGACTTCAAAATTATTATCGTAATATTTTCTAAAAAGATAGTTTGACCTAGGATATATTTCCATATTTTCAAAGTATCTGTCTAGAAATTATTTTGATTAATGAGATATAGTTTCAACTATAATAAATATTTTTCAAAAACTTATTTATTTATATATAAAAAAAATTTTGAATATCTATTCTTATCCATGACCAATCGTTTGTTTCGTATCCCATGGTGAATCTCGAACTTCCTTATATTGTCCCTAACTGATTTGACTATTCCGGACTCAATGACATAACCTGTTCCATCGTCTGAGATCATCTTGTGCATTTTGACATTCGAGACTACTTCTATGCCGATATGATCATATCACGCCGATCAACTTTAAATCAAACTGAGAGGTCGTCTTGCGTAGTTGTAAGACCGAAGGCGATCTTGTGCCACCTTTATTGTACCACACCAGGCAGCTCACCAGGCGTCACAACAGGCAAGTATACCTTGCTAATTAACTGTCGATTATTTATTTTCTACATTATTTATTTTGTTTCATATTGTTAGTTTCCCTTGTTATAAACTACGCATCCAAGCCATACTTGGGTGCAAGCGACTCTATTAGTCGTTTTACTTTACTAAATGCATGTTAACTTAGTGTTAGCGGACTACCTTCTTGTTGGGGGATATCCTTATATCTCCCTTGGCCATGACACACATACTACACGGTTGGAGACATATTGCTAGGGGCACGACTTATGGACTGGCCCTCTCTAAAGTCGTGTGACGGATAGATGATCGTAACTGCTATGACTAGGGTTTTAGAGACTCAAGCAGTTACAAAACTGGACGAGCCATGGACATGACTTGAACTGTGTAGGAAATATTGGGGAAGGACAGTCGCTAGTGCGTATGGGAAGCCAAACAGGTAAACCATAGTCTCCGGATGGAACTATGGCGATATATATGCAGATACCCTCTGACATTTTGGACGTTACGGACGGATACAGATGACTGGATGCCAGTTACGTACACATAGCCTAAAATCTCACCCATGTGCATGAAAGTTGTCCTCTAAATTGCACATTAGACGGTTAGATCCCCTTTGCATATTTGTGTCTAGGATAGTCTTTTATATATTATTTTATTATTTTGACAGTTCATATTAGCATGTTCTTTCTGTATCTTGTTACGTCCGTCTGAGGACCTGGTTATTCCCCAGGTGTGTGTTCATGTCTACTACAGGTGTTCTAGCCGTAGCCGTGATCATCGCTATTTCTTTGAGGATGATTGCGCTTGGTTCGTCTTGCCATTTTATGGATCGATTCTAGTACGTTTCTTTCATTGAGATAGTTGGTAGTGGACTTTGTCTCCGCCCAACAATTGTATCATAAATATTCAAGTTGATTTTATATTATTATTCTTTTCATTGTGGATGAGATTTACTTTGTCTTGGATTACTGCATTTTACAGCTTATGTATACATACAAGGCCCCTGTACTTTGTATGTATACAGCTGGCATGTCTACGTTCCTAGTCCTACGTATATTGGGACTGGGGCGTTACACGTCCTCTACGTCTCTTGTAATAGGTTGTTGAATACCATACTTTATCTCACATAATGGTATGTTATACCAATCCGGTAGATTCTATTGTTCTCTTACTGTTTGCTGATACACGTAAAGAGTGTAATCACTTCCGTCGCACGGCAAACTCGGTTGGAACAGATCCATAACCTACATCCATCATAATCCTCAAATGAAAATTAATAATAATAAATGCCAAAGAATGTATATAAAATCCCCAAAAATAACAAATAAAAATAAGATAATATTAAATTTTTATAGTCTACTTTTAACCAAGTGATATTGCAAAGTACCCCCATTTTTACATATACAACATATATACATATACACGATCACATTCTTCCTTCAAGTCCTTATATACATCTGCTGTTTTATAAAAAGAGGTTTACAGCAGACAAAAACTATATTACATATTCACACTTCTTCTCCCTAAACATGTATCATATCAGCATTTCCTTTTTCCCGATAACAGTTGCTTCTGGATGGAATTTCAGCCATTCCTCGAAAGTTCCATTGTAGTCATTTACATCTGGTTCTTCATATGTTCGCATTTTGATAAGTACAAAGTAATTCATCTTATTGAAAAACTTTATATTTTCATCAGCGACCTCTGATATCACGGGATATTTGAGCTCATAGTGCACTCCAAATACCCTTATCATCTGTTTAGGTGCAAGTCGCCATCTTCTTTTTGCAAATCGGTAATAACCATCTAGACTGTGAATGCTATTCCCCAATCTAGCACAAGGCAGGAAGCGAGACATGATCTACACCTACGAAACTCTAAATTAGTATCCTCCAACAAGTACCCCAAAATAAAATATAATAGATAGGTCAGTAGCATAAGAAATACAAAATCTAAGTAGTATCATTAATACTTCCTAAATGCTTCGGTACTACCTATCCTTATAAGATTTCAAGAAAATCTCTAGGGTGTAATTGAAATCAAGGTTTTAAACTTACTTTAGTTATAACTTATATAATTTCCTAATTCTCTTTAACCTATTCACTTATCCTAGCTTTTCCATTCTGTGCAGACCTGCATGGGCCACCACTTAAAGACGTGTCATGCCCCATTTCTCAAATTATAGTAAATTGGACAGGCAACAACATCTCCAGGCTACGAACCCTACGAGTACTTTCGCACCCGTATTGCGATTGTCGCCTGTAAAGGGCTAGAATGGAAAAGTACAAGTACAACTACTACATTTAACAGCATCAATTATAGCTATTATACAATAATTGTTTACTAAAGATACCATATATACAAGTTCCATACTACAAAAACATTAATTTACATTTGCAGGTTATAAAACGGTGTTGGTCATCTCTCGTGATTCCTTGGATAGCCTACTCCTCGCCATTGTCCTCGTCATAAAGTGGAAGCATGTCAGCAGGCTCGTCGTCTTCTCCTAGTGAACAAATACTAGGTCGTTTAGAAACGACAAGCAAGTCCTCGATCAAAGGCGATAATAAGTAAAACAAAATTTTTAGAAGATTTTAGAAAATTTAAGTGAATGGCTAATACCCACCTTGTGAAACAAATAGAAATATTAGATACTTATAATTCAACAATTTATCATACTAGACATGACTTTATGCCTCATGATTATGCACTTTTGTAGAGAACACATGTGGATCATGATCACCCTCTATTTTCCCGACAAAAATCCTATTTAACCGGGACCAGGTGGTGTCTGTATTGGGTATGGCGTCTTAGATTCGACCCCTCCACATCTTGTGGAAAACTTGTATGCATTAACTTTTTAAATTCTGTTTTATTTTCAGAATTTACTGGACTGTTCTCTGTTGGTGAGCTAGGCCTCACCCCCCGACATTGTAAGGCCTTACAGATACGGGACTACTGATCAGCTTTTAGTGGTGTAATTATATTACAGGAATTTCGATGGTTATGATCCAGTTGTTCTCTCCTACCCCATGATACAAGTATAAATATAGACAAGGTCTATTAACTCTCAAGTCTAATATTATCCTCAAACTTGGTTACCGTCCCGTATATAAGGACAATACGCCATACGATAAACTCTTGTTGGAGGAAGTTATAGGACCGTTGAGCACCTCTAGAGGGGGGTGAATAGAGTGTGTGTGTGTGCAACAGAAAATAATCACCAATTTAAAAAATTAAGCTATAATTATGGCAGTAAATAAGAGACAGTAAATAAATGTAGCAAGAGATAGAGAGATCAAACTCAGTGACACAGAGATGTATACTGGTATCCCTCTGAGAGGACCAATCTAGTCTCGAGTACTCTTGTTCGATGTTAATCCACTAAGGCACAAGATAAATGAGAGCTTGCAGTCTCTTACAATACCGTGCTTGGTGACGAGCGCACGATCGACTCCACAATAAGGATAGTTGCTGTAAACTGGACAACCTCTTTACAACTCTTGAATACCAAAAGACTTTAGATAGAATTAGATATTACTGGCTTTTGGCTAAGATAAGTATATGTGTGATTTGAAAGCTTTTGATCAGGTGAAAATACTTTTTGAATAGAAGAGAAGATGAAGAATGAATGAGTGAATTGAAATGAAAAACTCTCTCCTATTTATAGGTGTTTTCTGAGACCGAACTCGGGCAGAGTTCTGGCAGAGTTCTGATGCAAATATTTTGCATATGTACGTTGCTTACAGATTTGGAGGCAACGGATATTTGAATTCAAACTGACCGAACTCGGTTAAAATTCAGACCGAACTCGGGCCGAACTCGGTTTGAGTTCTGTCTGGGAGAAATACAAAATATTTGTCAAATTCTGTTTTAAAACTGATTTTGAACTTTTGGTAGAAATAAAATGGGAGTAGGTAGGCTTTTTAGAAATATGGACTGAGATTAACCTAAGCCAGTATTACCTAGTCGATCTTACAATTTATGTCCTAAACTCAATAAAGATAAAATATAGAATAAATTATAAAAAGACTTGGACTGGATCCCAATGAAAGTAATCTTCAGATTGATGAAATGTATATGCTTGATGATGCAATATGATGCTCGTTGATATTGATTTCAGACGTCCTGAAATGGTTAGCAGCAGTTCGTATATTTTGTGTATTGACTTTAAGGTTATGTCGATTATTAAAATCGGGTGTGACCATGGAATGGGCCAACAATCTCCCCCATTTTGATAATTGACAAACTTGAGTCTATACCAAAATATATCTAAGAAATAGAATAAACAAATAAAATTTACCTGAACAAAACATGGTTGGTTTTGTTTTGGATTATATGCTTTTGGATTTACCAAAATATATCTAAGAAATAGAATAAACAAATAAAATGTACCTGAACAAAACATGGTTGATTTTGTTTTGGATTGTATGCTTTTGGATTTGTTTTTGATTGGTATGTACTCTTTCTCCCCCTTTGTCAATAGAAAAATGTCTTTGGCTCCCCCGTAATATGTGAAGCCAACAATTTACAACACAAACAGACAAAGTGAAGCTAAAGAGATACATAAAAAGATAACAAGTACTGAAATAAACTGGAATGTCATGTATAACAATGTCTCATTAAAAAAATACAATCATAAAGTGCTAAAAAAATAATGTATGACTAATAAGTTTGGACATAACAAAAAGCAAACTACATCATAGCATAGATCATCATCTAGCATCCTATCCACTATCCATCAGCTGAGTCCGCATCACATAGTGGGGTCATCACCGCCAGGAGCATCCGGAGGAAAGTAAGCTGCAGTAGGATCGAAGTAAGGAAAAGATGCCTCATCTCCGAACCTAGGACCTGGGAAGCCTAGGTGAGGAAGGATAGTAACTGGATGCGCTGGGTCCTGAGAGAGACTCCAGTGAAGATCAGCAATCCCATTCCGCAACACCTGAGCCTGGTAGATGTGGCGGAACTCCGAGTCGAGATAGCTTTGATGACGTTGCGCAGAAAGAGCAACAAAGTCATCAAACCTCTGATAGAATCCTGGATCAAATCCCGGAGCAGGGGCTGGAGCAGGAGCAGTATCAGGAGGAGGAGCCTCAGCATCAGCATCTGGAGCAGGCTGAGCTCCAGCAGGAAAAGGTGGAGTAGGATATCTACGAGATCTGGTAAGCTCTATGGGAGTGGAAGAGTAGGCACAGGTTTGAAGATCAATATCAAACCTGCAAAAGATGGAGGCCAAATGCATAGGTTAGACCAGGTTGTGTCCTACATTTTTACAGTTCAGCATCCAGGCCATCATGGTCTTCGAAATAGAGAAAGGAATACCAAAATGGATATGGTACATAGCAGATAACTCTAAAAAAGTGATCTCATCAGAAGATCCTTTCTTTGGAAGAATAATAGAGAAAATAAAACGATGGAGTTCATAGAAATTTTGGTTAAGGTCTTTTGAGAAGACTCTTCTAGGAACAGGGTGTGGATGACAAATCAGTTCTTTGAAAGAGTTAAGAGTGACATCTTCTGGAAATTGAATATGGTGAATATCAACAAGAGCTTCACCTACATCAGGAACATGAAAGTATTCGCTGATGTCAGTGGCGCTGAACTCCAATTCTTGCCCGGCAATGCAAGAATAAAAGTTTTTGTTTTGTTTTACCTGTAAGTTACAGTAAAACATTCGGACAGCATTGTCAAAAACGTTTTCGGTCACTTAGAAGAAGTCTCGGTAGCCTAGATGGTCGAACGTGGGAGCATATCCATTAAAAATAGTGAAGTTAACAAAAGCTCCAGCACAAATTTTGCGACCGAAAAATGAGTCAAACCGTAGGTCAGAATATTCCTTATCAGAAAATAAGCCGGAGTCAAAATCATCTGAGCCTACTGGTCTGGCTGGACTAAAAAGGCTAATAGGAACGTAGTCAGACGAGGAAGATCCAGCTTGTGAAGGATCAACTGATTATCGCTGACGTTTGGGAGCCATGGATGAAAAAGAAATGAAATAAAATTACCTTGGAAGAGGAGGAAGAAGATGAGGCTGATTCCCACTAGAACTCCTAGAATACTTGGAAAGAAGAGTAGGAAGGAGTTTATGGGTGTAGTGGAAGGATTTATCGAATTGTTGTGTGGAAACAATAAGAAGAATAGGGGTTTATAAAGGGTTTAGGGCCGGCTGTTCGGTTCTGGAAGGTGAACAACACCGACCGAACTCGGTCTGAGTTCGGTCAGAACTCGGTCAGAGTTTGGACCAAGTTCGGTTACTTGCATTTTCGAGATAATAAGTACAGTTTTGGTAGTTGAATTATAACTTCATGACTTTTGACTCATATATTTAATAACGTGTATTATTTTTGGGTTAGCTGTAGCGGTACTGTCCCAGCTAACGGAGGTTCACCGGAGAACTCTTAAATACCGCTTCGCTTCGACCGTAGTCGTGGTGACAGACAGACCCTTTTTAGGCTTGTACCCCAAAATAATTTCAGTTAAATAAATTTCAAAGTTTCAAATCATAAAATCAAATTTAATTACCATACTACACTATGAATCTGAAAATTCAAGTATACCGAGCTCTCGCCTCATTATGTTAAAACGATCTTCAGCCAGTGGTTTTGTAAAAATGTCTGCTAGTTGATGATCTGTGTCAATAAACTCTAAACAGATATCCCCATATTATTGGTGATCACGTAAAAAGTGATGTCGTATCTCAATGTGCTTTGTGCGTGAGTGACAGACAGGGTTCTTAGTCAGATTAATGGTACTAGTGTTATCACAATAGATAGGAATCTTAGTGTAGTGCAGATTATAGTCTTCTAAGGTTGCTTCATCCACAAAATTTGAGCACAACAACGTCCTACGACGATATACCCAGCCTTAGTAGTTGACAATGCTGTGGAATTTTGCTTCTTGCTAAACCAAGAGACTAAGGCCTTTCCTAGGAAATGACACGTACCGTTGGTACTTTTACGGTCTACCTTGTATCCTGCAAAATCTGCATCCGAATAACCTATAAGGTCAAAGGATTTGGTTTTAGGATACCACATGCCGACTGTAGCTTTAAGGTATCGGAAGATTCGCTTAACGACACTTAAGTGTGATTCCTTAGGATTTGCTTGATATCATGCACAGATGCAAACACTGAACATAATATCTGGACGACTAGCAGTTAAATACAATAAATTGCCAATCATACCTCGATACTTATGCTGGTCGACATGTTTGCCACTTTTATCAGAATCAAGCTTTGTAGATGTAGCCATTGGGATTTCGATTGGCTTTACATTATCGAAGTCGTACTTTTTTAGTATGTCCTTCGTGTACTTAGCTTGGTTGATGAATGTCCCTTTGAGTGTTGTTTGATCTGAAGTCCTAGGAAGAAGTTTAGCTCTCCCATCATACTCATCTCAAATTCACTCTGCATGCACTTAGCAAAATCTTGACAAAGTTTTTCATTAGTAGAACCAAAAATAATGTCATCTACATATATTTGCACAAGAAGAATATCATCATTTGAAGATTTGATAAACAACGTTGTATCAATTCTTTCTTTTGAAAAACCATTATCAAGTAAGAAGGCACTTAGGCGTTCATACCAAGCACGAGGTGCCTGTTTGAGTCCATAGAGTGCTTTCTTAAGCTTGAAGACGTGATCAAGTTTTTGAAAATCTTTAAAACCAGGGGGTTGTTTCACAAAAACTTCCTTTTTAAAAAATTCGTTTAAAAATACACTTTTTACGTCCATTTGAAATAGTTTGAAATCATTAAAACATGCAAATACACAAAACATGCGGATGGCTTCTAGTCTAGCAACATGAGCATATATCTCATCATAATCAATACCTTCTTCTTGATTATAACCTTGTGCCACTAGACGTGCTTTGTTGGGTAGAACTTGTCCATCTTCACTAAGTTTATTTTGGAACACCCATTTGGTACTAATTATCGATTGACCAATAGGTTTAGGAAGAAGTTCCCAAACTTGGTTTCTCTCAAATTGATTTAGTTCCTCTTGCATAGCATCAATCCAAAACTCATCAAAAAAAGCATCTTCTATGTTTTTAGGTTTTATTTGAGAAATGAAAGCTACATTTGCTGCTATTTCTGAATCCCGAAGAGAGGAGCGTGTACTTACACCTTTTGATACATCACCTATGATGAGTGTCTCTGGATGATCGGGCAAGAATTTTAGTGAATCAAATTTTTAAGTCAGATCTTCCACAGGACTCTTTTCGGTGCTTGCTTGTACATCTTCATCAACACTGTCGCTGGATCTGTGACTATTGAGCTCATCAAAAGTAACGTTAATTGATTCTTCAACAATCATAGACCTTTTATTAAAAATTCTATATCCTTTACTCTTAGCAGCATATCCGAGAAATATCCCTTCATCTGCTTTAGAGTCGAACTTTTCCAAGTTATCCTTGGTGTTCAGAATAAAACAACGACAACCAAAAACTTTGAAATAAGAGATGTTTGAAATCCTTCCAAACCAAAGTTCATATGGTGTTTTCTTCGAGATAGGTTGAATTAACACCATATTCAAAATATGACAGGCTGTACTAACAGCTTCTGCCCAAAAATACTTAGGAAGATTATGCTGATTCAGCATGACTCTAGCTATTTCGCTTAGAGTATGGTTCTTCCGCTCCACAACACCATTCTGTTGGGGAGTTCTAGGACAAAAAAATTCATGGTAATATCCACTATCATCATAAAACTTTTTAAAATCAGAATTTACGAATTCGCCACCATGATCACTTCGGATACGAGTAATCATGAAGCCTTTTTCGTTTTGAACCTTTTTGCAAAATATCTAAAATTCAAAAATAGTATCACTTTTGTTTGATAAAAAGTAAACCCAAGTAAATCGAGAAAAATTATCAACAATAACAAAAGCGTAGAGCTTACCGCCAAGACTAGCGACTCTACTAGGACCAAATAAATCCATATGAATCAACTGCAAAGGTCTAGAAGTACTTACAGCGTTGATGGATTTAAATGTAGACCTATGTGCTTTGTTTTTTTCACAGTCAGCACATACCATATATCTCTTGAATGGAATCTCGGGGATTCATTTTACCAACTTCTTAGTACTGAGTCATGAAATAGTGTCCATATTTGTATGTTCTAGTCTCATGTGCCATAGCCAGCTTTTACCTAGATTAGCTACTAGGCATCTACCTGCATTATTAGTACTCTCCAAAAAGAAAACATAAATGTTGTCTTCTTTAATCCCTTTATATACGGGATCATCAGATGACATATCATATATGGTACATTTATCTTTTACAAAATTGATACCATAACCATTATCAGCCAAATGACTTTTGCTTAGTATATTATGTTTCAATTCTGTGACTAGACAAACATCCTTTATTACTGGATAAGGAGAAATACCGACAATGCCATTACCAATAATATCACCTCTCAAGTTATTTCCGAAGGAGACGTATCCTGCTTTCTTCATCGATAGCATAGCGCAAAGATGCATCACCTGTCATGTGCCGCGAACATCCGCTATCGATGATCCACTTGCTTTTAGCATGAGAGGGTTGAGGGTCCACCTACAAGACAAGTAGATGAATCCTTTGGTACCCATTTACTGAAGGGTCCATTTTGATTAGTTTTAGGTCTCCAAAACAGAGTGTGATTGTCAACAAGTTTCTTTACTAAGCAATACTGTGTCCATGTGTACCACAATATGTGTAAGTTAGTTTAGAACCAGTGGTGGTTGAAACTGTGTTGACATGCTTGTCTTGGAGAACCTATAAGTGAAAGCATGATGATAGTCGTGTTTCTTTCGTGCTTTCTGATGTTTAGTCCTCTTAGGTGTATGCTTGGCATTAGGACTAAACTTAGGCTGTGTCACAGGTATTGCCAGTTTGCCTAACTTGATTTCTAACTTTTTAGAAATCGCAACAGACTCTTCATATCTAGCAGTCATATCTGAGAGTCTTTGTTCTGTGACTAAGTGCTTCTTCTTCTCTATGTCATATAGCTCTTGTATTTTGACATAGTCTCTTTTTTTCTTTTCAATCTTGAGGATAGCGTCATGATATTCTGCTTTGAGTTTGGCTATCTCTTCCGTGTTACCGGTAGTAGACGTCTCTTTAACATCTTCAATAAGATTGGACAGTCTAGCTATCTCGGTTGTGTATGCCTTAATCTCTTTTCGAGATTGTTTATACTTGTCAAGCACAGTTCTGTGATCTTCAAATAATTCACTAAAGGCATTCTCTAATTCATCGAAAGTAAAATCATCATATAGAGGGTTTGAGGATACCTTATCAAATGCCATAAGACAGACATTGGTATTACCGCAGGGTCTTTCTTTTTCCTCTGTATCATTGGCATCACTCTCATGCCAGATGCTTGTGTTAGCATACTTTCGGCTGGTTGTAGCTTTTCTGCTTGATCTTGATATGTCATATGGACTGCTTTTCTTTGAAGTTGGACAGTCCTTCTTCATGTGCCCTGACTTCTTGCATCCAAAGCATATGGTTTCTTTTTCATTACTTTCTTGGATATCTTTTTTCCTTCTATTTGATTTCTCAAATTTCAGGAATTTTCTGAAGTTCTTCACTAGTAGGGCTTTTTCATCATCACTTGATGATTTATCATCAGAATCATGGCATGTAGATTTTCTGGCTTGAGCTTTGAAGGCAATCGACTTTTCTTTTGGGGTCGCTTCTTCAAACTCTTGTAGATCAAGCTCATGGGTCATGAGCTTGCCTATCAGTGTTTCCAGAGATATGGTGGTGAGATCGTTTCCTTCAATGATCGCTGTTGCCTTCGGGTTCCAGTTCTTGGTTAGAGCCTGTAGCACCTTTCTAATCTTCTCATGATTACTATAATTTTTACCAAGAGATTGCAAAGGATTAGTAATATCAAGGAAATATGTAAACATCTGTGTAATTGACTCACCGGGTTTCATCTTAAAAGATTCATATTCCTGTGTCAGTCTACTGATTTTGGATTCCTTCACTTGAGAAGTACCTTCATGAGTTACCTCAAGAAGTTTCCAAATTTCATAAGACGTTTTACAGGTTGAAACTCTGTTGAACTCTGTTTTGTCAATTGCACAGAAC
This sequence comes from Iris pallida, assembly GCA_029216955.1. Classification (NCBI taxonomy): domain Eukaryota; kingdom Viridiplantae; phylum Streptophyta; class Magnoliopsida; order Asparagales; family Iridaceae; genus Iris; species Iris pallida. The sequence continues at coordinate 2,483,366 of JANAVB010020198.1, read as the reverse complement.
AGTGCATTGATGGCACGAGCATCTAGACTAGCCTTAGCTTTTTTAGCTTCTGTATATTTGTCACGAGGCTTGTCTACAAGCTGGCCTTCAACCACTATGGGTGCTCGTTTCTTAAAACCATCAATGACTATAGACCAAAGATCAAAGTCAAGAGACTTTAAGAAGAAAGTCATTCGTGTTTTCCAATAGGTATAGTTTGTACCATCAAATGGTGGGGGTCTATTTGTGGATTGCCCTTCACCGTTGAATATTGATTTCACGGCTGACATATATACTCTCTGAGGTTTATTATATTAGAATATAACATGCTCTGATACCAATTGTAGGACCGTTGAGCACCTCTAGAGGGGGATGAATAGAGTACGTGTGTGTGCAGCAGAAAATAATCACCAATTAAAAAAATTAAGCTATAATTATGGTAGTAAATAAGAGATAGTAAATAAATGTAGCAAGAGATAGAGAGATCAAACTCAGTGACACAGCGATGTATACCGGTATCCCTCTGAGAGGACTAATCCAGTCTCGAGTACTCTTGCTCGATGTTAATCCACTAAGGCACAAGCTAAATGAGAGCTTGCAGTCTCTTACAACACCATGCTTGGTGACAAGTGCACGACCAACTTCACAACACCGTGCTTGGTGACGAGCGTACGACCGGCTCCACAACAAGGATAGTTGCTGTAAACTGGACAACCTCTTTACAACTCTTGAATACCAAAAGACTCTAAATAGAAGTAGATATTATTGGCTTTTGGCTAAGAGAAGTATAGATGTGATTTAAAAGCTTTTGATTAGGTGAAAACACTTTTTGAATAGAAGAGAAGATGAAGAATGAATGAGTGAATTAAAATGAAAAACTCTCTCCTATTTATAGGTGTTTTCTGAGACCGAACTCGGGCAGAGTTCTAGCAGAGTTCTAATGCAAATATTTTGCATATGTACGTTACTTGCAGATTTGGAGGCAACAGATATTTGAATTCAAACTGACCGAACTCGGTTTGAGTTCTGTCTGGGAGAAATTCGAAATATTTGTCAAATTCTGTTTCAAAAATGATTTTGAACTTTTGGTAGAAATAAAATAGGAATAGGTAGGCTTTTTAGAAATGTGGACTGAGATTAACCTAAGCCAGTATTACCTAGTCGATCTTACAATTTATGTCATAAACTCAATAAAGATAAAATATAGAATAAATTGTAAAAAGACTTGGACTGGATCCCAATGAAAGTAATCTTCAGATTGATGAAATGTATATGCTTGATGATGCAATACGATGCTCGTTGATATTGATTTCAGACGTCCTGAAATGGTTAGCAGCAGTTCGTATATTTTGTGTATTGACTTTAAGGTTCTGTCGATTATTAAAATCGGGTGTGACCATGGAATGGGCCAACAGAAGTATTTATCCAACCTATTACCATCCGTGTGTTAGAACGATACATCATATGGTAAGTCGTTGGCAAGAAATGCTCCTCCACTTATCGTACCATCTCGTGTATCAAGATAACACGCCATATGGTAGGATCAAATGGACTAGGAGCTTGATAAAATTCTAAATTTCCTATTTAGGTTTTTCCAAAACTAAGAGTTGCTAAATTTGGCTAACTCCCGAAATTATTAAAAATTTTGGCAGAGTTTCATTTGTATTTATTGATCCAAAAAATTTCACAATAAGTAAAATATAATAATTTGGGTACGCCGACCCCTTCGGTGGAGCAACCCTCAACACCGGACCACGCATTTTATATCTGGGTACGCCGACCCCTTCGGTGGAGCAACTCTCAATACCGGATCACACAATTATATATATATATATGTATAAATGTAATAAAATGGTTTGGCTTTCTTACCTTAGCAAGAAAATTCAAGCATAAGCATTTTATCTCTCTCACTATATATTTCTTCGGCAATTGCTTACTTTAAATGTAACTAAATCAAAATTTCACAATTGTTAGTAACAAAATGAATACATAAAATCCAATATCCAATATTGTTTATTTTAAAAAATTTATGCGTTTATAACATTGGTTCATTGTCAACTAGCTACGAAATAAAAGTAAAGCTAAGTATCCCGTATCATATATTACTTCTTGAAGTAATAAAGTAGCGAATTTTCTTGACAAATTTAACACGTGCATTATCCTAATGTTTTGGCCTCCATAAAGTATTATTCTAACCATATGTTTATGACGAAATGAGCCATTTTGACACAATTACAATTCTGGACAGAATTACAATATCTTATAAATATGATATTTTGTTAAATTTACTTAGTTTGAAATCTAATAAAATAAGCCCTAACTAGTACACCTTCATATCCATGATCTGTAAGACCTCAATTTTATAAAATTTTGATTGTAGACACATATATTTGATTAAGATCTATAAATGTAGGTGCAACTATGTTTTGACATGTATGTACATATATATTGATAAGATGCAACTATGTTTTTTATATTTTAGTATATATATATATATATATATATATATATATATATATATATATATATATATATATATATATATATATATATATATATAAAATATATATATATATATATATAAAATATATATATATATATATATATATATATATATATATATATATATATATATATATATATATAATATATATATATATATATATATATAAAATATATATATATATATATAAAATATATATATATAATATATATATATATATATATATATATATATTTTATATTTTAGTATATATATATATATATATATATATATATATATATATATATATATTTTATATTTTAGTATATATATATATATATATATATATATATATATATATATATATATATATATATATATATATATACTAAAATATAAAATATATATATATATATATATATATATATATATATATATATATATACTAACTAGTAGATTACGCCTATGTAATCATGCAAGTTGTCTTCTCTACACTATAATAGCTATTTATTTGTGTATGTACACATATATAATATAAGCATAGTATCCATTTAGCATTTGTGTTCTAAAATTTATGTCCAATTTATTCATTCATTCAAAGTATCCATTTGGTATGGTGCTCTACACATATTGTGTCCAAAATTTACACATTTATGGTGTTGTGTCCATATTGTACCAAATATTGTGTCCAAAAATTTATAATCATTCATGGTGGTGTGTCCATGTTATATTATTTACAACAAATCCATGCTAAAATTTTACAAAATGGATTTTTATCAAGGATTTTCATAATTTCCAGAATATAATTTAATTCATAATTGTTCAAGAAAATTAAGGAATCAATTTGGAGGAAATTTTTCAAGAGGAAAGGGAAAGATGGAAAGAGGACTTGCCTTTGATTTCTTGTGTTGGGTCTTGGTATTCTCCCAATTTCCCTATCATAACCCATTCAAATAGTCATATACATACATTCATAAAATTTCAACCAAATTTCTAACCTAGGTTTGAAATTGAGCAAATAGAAAGAGGGATTTTGGGATAACCTAGGTTGACAAAGTATGGAAGAGATGGAGGAGGAGGTGGTGCCGGAGGCGGTGCGGCAGCAGCTGCAGCTGCAGTAGGCAGCAGCGACAGCAGCAGCAGCGGTAGCAGCAGAGCAGGAAGAGAAGGGGAAAGAGGAAAGAATAGAGAGAGAGAGAGAGAGAGGTTAGGTCTCATATAATAACCCCCCTTCTCTTCATGCCATGTGACACATGGCATGGAGAGTGCCACTTTATTTTGGTGGTGACACCTAACTAGATGAGGTGTCCAAGTTATATTTGCAAAAAATAAAATTTGCATAAGGGTCTCTATACAAAAATATATATATATATATATATATATATATATATATATATATATATATATATATTTTTTATATATATATATATATATATATATATATATATTCATAATTTTTTTTAATAATCATTATGATTATAGTTATAAATAAATAAAAATATAATTATTATTATTACAGAATCATAAGCCTTAACATTCTACCCTCCTTAAAAGAAATTCCGTCCTCGGAATTTCGAATTAACAAATTAATATAAACTACGAAAATAACTAACCTTGTTCGGTAAACAGGTACGAATACTGGTTTCGCATGTCCTCTTCTTTCTCCCAAGTTGATTCTCCTGGGGAATCTTTGTTCCATGCTACTCGAACAAGTGGAATGATTCGATTTCGGAGTACCTTCTCTCTACGATCCAAATTTTTTACTGGCTTCTGTTCTAAGCGTAGAGTTGGACCCACTGTGATTTCTGAATGATCGAGTATATGACTGGGGTCTGACACATATCTTCGAAGTTGAGATACATGAAATACGTTATGTACTCCTTCAAGGGAGGGTGGTAGAGCTAATTTGTAAGATACATTCCCAACTTTCTCCAGTATATCAAATGGTCCAATGTATCTTGGACTTAGCTTTCTTCTTGTCCCAAATCTGATAGTTCCCCGAGTTGGTAAAATCTTTAAAAATATATGATCACCAGCCTTGAAATCTAAGTTCCTTCGGTGCTTGTCGGCCCACATTTTATGTAGGTCTTGTGCTGCTTGGAGATGACTCTGAATTGCCTTGACCTTGTCTACAGTTTGAGTAACTAGTTCTAGGCCCAAAAGTTGACGTTCTCTTACGTCACTCCAACATATTGGTGACCGACACTTCCTTCCATACAAAGCTTCAAACGGTGCCATTTTAATGCTAGCCTGATAGCTGTTATTATAGGAGAACTCTATTAAATGTAAATGGTCATTCCAGGATCCCTCGAAGTCTAAGATACAAGCTCTCAACATATCTTTGAGGATTTGAATTATCCTTTCTGACAGACCGTCGGTTTGTGGATGGTATGTTGTACTGAACTTCAGATGAGTACCAAGACTATCTTGCAGGCTTCTCTAAAATTTAGAAGTAAACCGAGTATCTCTGTCTGAGACGATACTCACCGGTACCCCATATTGACTAACAATATTCTTCATGTACATGTCAGCCAATAGCTCGGTAGGTTGACCAACCCAGAATGGTAGAAATCTTGCTGACTTTGTAAGCCTGTCTACCATTACCCAGATGGCATTATTACCCTTTCTGGTCTTTGGGTGTCCGGATACAAAATCTATTGTAATATGTTCCCATTTCCATTCAGGTATAGGCAGGGGTTGCAAAAGTCTGGCGGTCCGTTGATGTTCGGCCTTTACTTGTTGACATACCAAGCATTTTGACACAAATTTGGCTATCTCTTGTTTCATTCTATGCTACCAAAATTTTTGCTTCAGATCTTTATACATCTTCGTACTCCCAGGATGAAGGGAGTATTGTGAGCTATGTGCTTCCGACATTATCTCTGTCCTGAGTTCTCCATATGGCACACATAAACGATTTCCAAACCTCAAAGATCCATCGAAATGTTTAATCAATCCTGTTTGTGTTCCAGCCTCAGTCTTGCTCCATAATCCTTGCAATTTCATATCATCCTTTTGTGCCTCTTTGATTCTTTCTATTAGGGGTGATTTTATCTGTAGGTTTTCCCACATTCCATCTGTCACTGGACCTATTACTTCAATCCCCATCTTCCTCAAATCTTCCAGTATTTCTTTAGATGTATTTAGATGTATTCATAAAGAAAGCCAAGGGTCTTCTACTTAAGGCATCGGCCACTTTGTTAGCCTTTTCCGGATGATATTCCAACTCTATGTCAAAGTCCTTAAGTAACTCTAGCCACATTCGTTGCCTCATGTTCAACTCCTTTTGAGTAAATATATATTTCAAACTTTTATGATCTGTATATATCTTGACTTGTTCACCATATAGGTAATGTCTCCACAACTTTAATGCAAAAAACCACAGCTGACAATTCCAGATCATGAGTTGGGTAATTTCTTTCATGTGTCTTCAGTTAACGAGAAGCATAAGCAATAACTCTTCCATATTGTATTAATACACAGCATAAACCTTTTTCCTGAGGCATCACTATTGATCTCATACCCTCCTGATCTAGATGGTAGAGCCAGTACTGGAGCCGTGATAAGTCTTTCCTTTAGTTCCTCAAAAGTAGCTTGACACTTATCAGTCCAATTAAAATTTTCATCTTTTCGGGTTAGTCGAGTAAGTGGCTCCGTAATTCTTGAAAAAATCTCCACAAACCTTCTATAGTATCCAGCTAGACCAAAAAAGCTTCAGATTTCTGCTATATTCTTAGGAGTAGGCCAAGATTTGACAGCTTCTATTTTCTTATGATCTACCGATATCCCTTCTCTGTTTACTATATGACCTAGGAATGAGATTTTGTCCAACCAGAATTCACACTTACTTAACTTTCCATACAACTTTTCTTGTCGTAAAGTTTGGAGTACTATTCTCAGATGTTCTTTATGTTCTTTCTCATCCCTTGAGTAGATTAATATATCATCAATGAACACAATCACAAACTTGTCCAAGTATTAATAAAATATTCTGCTCATCAGATCCATAAATATGCAGGAGCATTCGTTAACCCGAGTGGCATAACTAAAAATTTCTGTGGTCAGAGTTGGCATCCGCATGGGTCGTCTGCCTGCGGCCAGAGTTGGTTGCCGCATGGACAGACTGTCCATTTCTCTTATGCGGCCTCTTCTTCGTCCGTATGGATTTCCCTTGTGTCCCCAAAAACTCAGCATCGTAGTATTTTCCTTTGCTGGATTTGGGGACAGTGGGGTCCTCTACGGTCGAAAGCAAAGCCACAGGAGAGTCTTGATCACCGTCTTGGGCCGTAGAAGGAGCTTCTTCGAGAACTTGGTCGGGGGCAACAGTTTTGTACTCCGACGTCCTGCGAGTTCTCTTTGTGTTGGCTCGCTTCTGTCATGGGCTGACACTCCCTTCAGAGAGCATTTCTTCGAAGGCTTGTTGGTCAAAATGAACCACAAGCATTTGGTGTATAGAGCCAAGCTTGGATGCGTCGGATTGTGTCATCTGCTTCTCATCAGAGGTGAAGGATGTCCCCAGCAGAGTTGCCATCATGTTTGCCATTAAAATATCAAAGACAGGTATTACAGAAACATTGAAATTGATTGCAAACTTGCTTGTACAAAGAAAAGCCTAGAAAGAAATCATAGGAAATAATCTAAGTACAATTGTTTAGTTTTTTATTCTGAGGGGTGACGGTGGAGGCTCAGGAAAGTGTATCAACTCTGCCTTACTCCTTGGACTATCCGACACAGTCTTTAGCTCTTGAAGAAATTGCCCTTCGTAGGTTGCCAGCCTCTTACAGGGGTGTAGCACCCTGCTATTTATAGTGATATATATTTTGAGCCGCATAGATGGCCTGTGGCCACATGGCTACAATAGCACGTAAAGATCCGCTCTTTGGCCGCCAGCTGGCGATTTGTTCAGATTTTATTACATTAAATCTGGGTGGTTAAGACTTGGTCAGCCTGCCACGTGTCCTATCGCAGGATAGGATTAATCTGCTGGAGTCATTTTGAGCCGCATGAGTCTTTCAGTCTTCGGCCATGCTGGGCCGCATAAGACTCATGCGGCTTAGGTCGCAGTCTCCCTTAGCTTAAGGACTTTTGAGCCGCATAGATTCTGTATTTTGGGCCGCATAAAGCTGTTACAGTCACCCTTGGCCGCATGAACTTAGAGACTTTAGGGACGCATAGGTTGAGCCACGGGTATCTCGCCATGAGACGGGTCATCCTGCACTTCAAGGTAAATGACGAACTATGATCGAAACCCTTTTTAGGGTTCTTGATGTTTTCAGACCTTCATACCTCTCTCTTTTTAGAGATTGATGGTATTTACGCTACCCTGTTTAGGGTTTCGGCTGCATACACAATAGTTTTCATTTTTATAAAAACTATACTCTTGCGCAATCGGTTGGAAAGCGCTGACAAAATGTTCGGCGCAATCCATCGATTTGTGCAAGTTGGTTGTGCCAGCACAAACTGATGTCTTGCACAAGTATGTTTAGCGCAACCTGACATCTTGCGCACGTTGGCTGTGCTGGCACAACCTGATAACTTGCGCAGGTTGACCTGGCTAGCACAATCTGATAACTTGCGCAGGTTGACCTGTGCTGGCACAATCTGATAGCTTGCGCAAGTTTGACTGTGCTGGCACAATCTGATAGCTTGTTTCACACAGCACAAATTGATGATCTTTTGAAGAAACATTTTAATTTTGCATATACTGATCTTTGCCTTCTTTATTGATGCAGTTAACCTCAGGGAAGATCCCAACTATGAGGTTTTTGCAGGATTCCTGTCTGAACCTGAATACAAGGAAGATCTCTCGCACGTGACATTTCCTCAGTATGCCCTACCGTCCTCTCGACAGGCTATCATGACCGCCCAAGATAATGACACTTTACTATGTCTGATGAACGGGCAGCCTCTTCAAACTGCTGATGCAGTCACCCATAAGAAGCATATGTTCTTATTTGGTGAGGCTCTTGACAAGAATTCTCAGCTTAGACCTCGCATGGAACAGAGAATTTTCCAGAGGGGTGAGAAGACGATACTTCTGCCAGAGATTTCCAGATGCCTTCCTTTGTCCCGATATGCTTTTACGGGTTATCCCAGAAGAATGGAATGGGACATAACTCCGCTTCAGTAAGCCCGAGCGGGAAATATCTGTGTTAAGAAGGGACCAGATCATAAAGATATGTTCTACAGTTCCTCTGAGCGTCATAGCTCCTTACTTAGAGGATTAAAACCTGGTTGCATCCCGTCGGAAGATTCTTTCCTGCTGCTTCCAGTGAGAACTCCGATATTCGCAAATGAGTTTGCGAAGGTGGAGGGAAGGTATCCGGACCAAGATCTGCGGCTGACAGGTCTCGTGAACCCGGATAATAAGAGATGGATCGGCATAACCAATTGGATATTGGTCCAATTTGAAGCTCGGCTCAAGGAGATTGATCTGTACCATGCAGTGTACGCCACTGTTTATGGCTTCCCTTCCAATCCTCTTCTATTCCTCGCGTTGGCGGAAAGATACAACTACAGGACTGGGACTTTCATGACGCCACGTGGAGAGATTGGATTAGCTTTGCACGAGATGATGTATATCTCTCACCTGCCAATGGGGGATATCCCCTATGAAGAGTTTGTCCCAACAAACTATAAGTTGGACAAACTGCGCCAGGAGAATGCCGATATGGTAGCTGTCTTTGAAGAGCTCCTCTGTCACTACAAGATTTGCTCTCTATATTACAAGAGTGGCACAGCCGGCACCTGCTATTCCACTAAATGGTTGCCGTATCTTTTCCTCAACCATATTATTGAGAAGAAGACCAAAGAGCAGGAAAACTGCAATCCCAGTTTCTTCAGACCACTTAGCAATAATGAAGTGATAGAGCTGATGGAGACACATGGTGATATGGATATCAAGATTGAGGATGACCTTCAATATCCTTCTTTTAAGAAAGATGACATCATTGAAAGCTACATGAGGATGGGCTACAGGCCCATGTCGAAGGAAGCCCAGCTGGCGGGTTTCCTCACTTACTGGCTTTGACGATGCGTCGTTCCTGGGGCCAGTGCAGTCGACCGTTTCCATCACGGCATACTATTTGCTGCTGTGCATATGGTTTTTGGCTACCGGATGGATTTGCTGTCAGCAATGACATGCAGGGTGAATGCCGGTCTTCGTCTCTTCGTTGATTCGATGATTCGGAGGAAAGACGAGAAGGAAAGTTTTCCTCGACTGGAACTGCCATACACCTATCTGTTTGGATGGCTGCTTTTACACCATCCTTCTTTGATGAATCCTAACATGGGGGCAGTGGGTGGCAGCTTTTTAAGAAGATTTTTGGGATGTAAGTGGATCTACACCACTTTAAGAGACTGTCGACGAACTCTGAATCTCGGCAAGGGATGGAACTTTTATTGTGTTCCCCCTCCGGTTGGTTACGAGCATATGTCAACAAACCTCGTCGACTCCATGAGGATGCAACCATTGGGCCATATAACTTTCGACTGGCTGAGGACAATTCGGCCATCACACTTGGTGTACCGGTTCGAGGATGAATATTATCTCGAGCCTTATCTTCCCAACCGATTTGTACGCCAATTCGTTATGACCAATTCCACGTAGGTAATGCTATGACATACCTACAGGAAAAAGGTTTTTTAATTGATGGAGCCCAGGCCTGGGCATATTATAATGCCCGTGACACAAGGACGACGTTCTCAATGCCGTCAAGGAACGATCGTGGCCCTCGCATGCTGTATACCTACTCGATCTTTTACACCTCAACAAATACTTTTGCTGAAAACTTCAATCTAGTAGACAGCTTTGTAACGGCGACTAGATTTAAAAAAGGAGCACCTGTTATGGCACTTCCTGGCAATGATGAAGAGCACGAGCCAGCTGATGCGCCTCTGGAAGCTTCGAGAGAAGCCAACTTCCCCGAAGAAGTCTACGAGCCGCTACGTGTCTCTCTGAAAGTTGTAAGATCTCCGATCAGGGAGAGAAAGAGGAAGGCAGAAGAAACATCTTCTCCTGTCTTAAAGAAGAAGACCGCTGTGGACTCTTCAGAAAGAGTTACTACCCGCTCGCAGTCTCGGCAACAGGCCGAGTCGGTTCATAGAGAAGAGGCAACAACCCCTACCTCCATTCAAAGAAAACCATACGCAGCTGACGTAGAGATTCCGGAAGAACCTCTATGCAGGAGAAAATTAGCTTTCAGAAAGAAAGTCACCACTCCCCCGAGATCTGCTTATACATCGGCCTTGATCAGTATTGTCGTCGGGGTAATGATGGCTTCTCCGACACCTGCTCCCGAGCCCAGGCAGAAAACTTCCCGTGCAGAGAAAGGAGACCAGGTTACAGAGACAAGAGAGGAGACCGCAGAGACAAAGGATAGGGCTGCAGAAGCAACTCCAACTCCAATCAATGAATCGGGATCCTCTGTCGAAGTATTGCCATCTCCTACATTTGCGATGGAAGCTGCTCACCCTCCAGCTATACCACGATCGCGTAGGGCTGAAGAAGATCGATTAATGATCGAGGCCCTGGAAGACTGCAACTTCGGCTTCAATGATGATATAGATCCAGCCGATGCGAGTGATAGCGAGAAGGCACGAGAAGAGGGTGCAGATGATGAAGAAATATCTACAGAGGATGACAATCTGAATCTGGAAGAGGATGCCGATGCCCATGCATCCCAAGAACAGAATACTGTTAATGACGTAGCACCGGAGGAAGCTACTGTCACTGAACCAAGAGGTATTGGCTGATATTGATAATCTTCTTTTATAGGTAGAATGACTGACATCTTAACTTTCATGCAGAAACTCAACCTTCTCCAATTCCTCCAGTATGCACTGATATAGTACAGAAAAAAGTGATAGCTAGCAGTAGTCGTCATTTATCGGGCGGTTCGAAAGTGGGAAGCAGTCAGGCAGTGATGTATGAGGCTAAGTCTGCGAGGCTGCAGCCTATGTCAACAAATGACAATTTGGTCACTAAATCCAGCAATGGTAAGCTTACCCTTATTTTTGATCCTTTTTATAATCGCAAATGACAGCAAACTGATGATGTTTATTTGATTTTGCAGAGGAACATCTGGGAGGGGCAACTAGCTCCACTATGGCGCCCTTATCCAGAGAGACTTCAGCCCATGTTCCAGAAGCTGAACTTTCGCCTTTACAGGCCTCTGCTGCTTCAACTTCTATAGGAGTAGCCGCTACACCCAGTGCAGTGGCAACCAATAAATTTATAGTTGGTTCCTTCACCAACCTCTTCTTCACTTCCTTAGGACCCTTAGTAGAAAGGGTAATGGAAAGAGAGAATGCTGGTTTCATCACCGTTAGAAACCCAACTACTTATCTGATCGGTGCTATCCGAAGTCAGGGTGATGAAGCTCAAGCTGCCTATCTTGAACACATACTGGATGAGCTGGAGGAATCAATTAAGATTTACAAAGATCTTAATCAGGGGGAGGTAGAGCCCATGGTAAATGCCGAGTTTGAAAGGATGACTCGAGAAGCCAAAGTTACGAAAGCCGATTTTAGGATTTTCTTGGACACTTTCGCTACAAAGTCTTCAGAGTATGATTCCCGGATGGAGATATTAGTGTCTGCTGCTGGGGAGAAAGAAAAGAAGGTTGCTGAACTGAATGCAGAGTTTGCTCGACTTCAGAAAGAGTTAAAAATCGTTCAACTTGCTCTGGAGGAAGAGACTACACAACATCAAGCTGCAGTTCAGCAACTAGACATTCTGACTCATGAAAAGAATGAGTTTGTCACGTCTCATCAAGATGAAATCGCTCGCCGACTAGTAACCTTGTCGACATTTGACGATAAATCTGGAATGGAGGAAGCTAGAAGGCGGGTGCTGGATTCTCGTGAGGAACGACTTCAAACTTTGAAGCAGCATATAGCCAGTCTGATGACTTCACCGATTGAATGAATCTTTTGTACTTTCTCCTTTGTAATATGTCTTTTTGTAATGCCTTTTATTTTGATCAACAAAAAGACATTATTTTTGTGGCTCTATTATTTATTGCATATCTTATTATGGATATAAATAATAGCAATAGAAAATATATTCAGAGGTTCAGGACATGATATATTTCTTGATGTAGAAAATAATTATATTTATTATATCTGCTCAGAGGTAATGTAGACATGGCAGGATATAATTTTCTTTTTGAATATCATTATTTCGGTAGACAACTTAATCAGAGGTAACAAATACGTGACAAGTTGTTGATATGGATGAACGGATGAATCGTCAAAATGTGTGAACGAAATGAATCGTCGGGATGAACGGATGAACCGTCAAATGAATGGAATGAACGGGTGAACCGTCAGATGAATGGAATGAACGGGTGAACCGTCAGATGAATGTAATGAACGGATAAACCGTCGAATGAATATAATGAACGGATGAACCGTCGGATGAATGTAATGAATGGGTGAACCGTCGGATGAATGTAATGAACGGGTGAACCGTCGGATGAATATAATGAACGGGCGAACGGTCGAATGTAATAAATATTTGTGAAAGATACGTCATTTCGGTTCACGTAGTCGACTGTTTCAAGAATCTCTGTCTATAAATAGGACCGAAAATTTAGATGGAATGATCATTTTTACTTTTCAACAGAAAAAAATATCGTCTGGAGATGCATCCAAGAAGGCTGAGATTGTCCCGAAGGTTGAAGAAGGCACTGAGGAAGGTCCAGCCCAACCGACCCAGCCCAAGCAGACGGAGGCAGGTGAAGGTTCATCTGCATCCAAGCCACCGCGGGATATCTTGGACTTCTTGGTTGAGCCAGGGAAGACTGACGAGGAGGAAGCCATGAGGATGGCCGCTTGCGCGTTTCTGGTGAAATCGAGCAAGGATGTCCTCGGCTCTTTTGACGACTATGTTTTTGAAAAGGACGGTAGTGGTCTTCGTCCTGTCTTTAAGAAGGATGATAGTGATTCTCATCCTTGATATTATGTAACATCATTTATGATGAAATAAAATCAAACTTTATTTATGAACTATCTGATCATATTTACAAGAAATCCTTTTTACATTCATACATAATATTTTTTAAGGAATTTGCCATTGATGGGCATCATTGCAACTTGACCATCTAGCTCTGTGAGTTGATAAGCTCCATTTGAGAAGAGTTTACTCACGATATAAGGCCCTTCCCACTTCGCATCGAACTTGTCTTTGCTTATGTGAGTCATAGTCATGGGATGTTTGACTGTAAGAACGAGTTTTCCTTTCTAAAAGGTTCTGACTTTAACTTTGCGGTTGAAAGTCTTCGAGATACGGGCTTGATAAAACTCTATGTATTGTTGAGCTAATAGTCGCTTCTCGTTGAGCGCCTCTAGTTCTTGAAGTCGAAGAAGATCATTGTTCTCCGCAGTAAGTTCGTTAGCGATGGCAATCCTCAAGGAAGGAATTTGGAGTTCCAAAGGCACAACTGCTTCACAACCGTACACCAGAGAAAAAGGTGTACAGCCTGTGGGGTTACGGACCGTAGTGCGGTAGGCCCATAGACATTCTCCAAGCTTTTCACTCTAATTTCGTTTGTTGGTAGACACAAACTTCTTAAGGAGCTTGACAATAGTCTTGTTGAAGGCTTCAGCCAAGCCATTAGCAGCAGGATTGCAAGCCGTAGAGGCGACATTGTCAATCCGATGATCGTCACAGAATCTTGTGAACTTTTGACTTATGAACTGAGATCCATTGTCATGAATGATTCTTCGAGGTACACCAAACCTGTAGATAACATGATGTTTGACGAAGTTGATGACGCTGCTGGTTTTGACTTCAGCCAAAGGTATAGCTTCGGCCCACTTGGAGAAATAATCCATTATGGCTAGTATAAACCGATGTCCTTTAGAAGAAGGAGGATTGATATGACCTATAATATCCATGCCCTAAGCTTCAAAAGGCCAGGAAGCAGCAGTCGGATGAAGAAATTTCGATGGTTGATGAATGAAATCTGCATGAATTTGACAGGCTCGACATTTTCTAGCATATTCGATCGCGTCAGATACCATAGAAGGCCAATAATAACCCATTCATCGGATACGATCTTGTAGCTTAGGGCCTGGTTGATATGCTCCGCAAACACCATCATGAGCTTTACGCAATACTTGCTTCGCTTCATCACCAGCAAGACAGCGCAAGAGTAGGCCGTCATAAGTCTGTCGATAAAGAGTCTTGGTGGTCTGATTATAGTAGAACCGAAGAGATCGTCGACGAATACTCGTAGCCTCTTTAGGATCTTCAGGGAGTATATCATGAACCACAAAGTCAATAAAAGGATCTCTCTAATCTTTATTGATTTCAGAGAAGTTACTGAGTTTGATGTTACGATTGTTTTCCACGCAGAACAACTCTCTATTGGAAACAACAACCACTTGTTGTCTTTTAACAGGAATTGCTAAGACTGCCGCGAGATTAGCTAAAGCATCTGCCTTAGTGTTACAAGCTCGTCGAACATATTCAATGAAGAAAGCCTTGAACGATGTAGCCATGTAAGTCGCAGCTTCATGATAAGGTACTAGATCTTGATGGCGAACTTCGTATGTTCCTCTAACCTGATTGACAACCAGTTTAGAATCGCCATAGACTTCAATATATTCGACCTCCAACTGTTTAGCTAATTGGAGTCCGATAAGCAAGGCATTGTATTCAGCCACATTGTTAGAGCATGGCTGATCTAAGGAGTAGGCTCTTTAGATAGTTAATCCTTCTGGAGAGACTAGAACAATTCCAACTCCTGCGACAATGGTCCCATTAGGTCCAATCCGGGATGCTCCGTCAAAGAACAGACGCCATGTAGGAAATTCTTCAGAGATCATGTTTGATTCCAATGTTTTATCTGGAATTTCATCATAAAGTTTAGATGTTTCTGGAACAGGATGAGCTGCTAAAAAGTCAGCCAGTACTTGACCTTTGACGGACTTTTGCGGAACGTAAACCATGTCATATTGGGCTAGCAAAATGGCCCATGTAGCCAGTCGAGAGTTGAGTGTACTAGGCTTCTTCATCAGTACCCGAAGAGGATTAACTCGGGAAATGACGTGAATGGTTTGCCCAATGATATAATGCCGAGTCTTTTGAACAGCGAACATAAGAGCTAAACATTCTTTCTCAACCGGACTATAACGGTGTTCAGCACCAATCATAGTACGACTAAGATAGTAGATGGCTTATTCATGGCCTTCTATGTTCTTCTGGGCAAGTAAAGCACCGAATGAATGATCCATAGCATGGACATACATTAAGAATGGTATACCTGAAATTGGTGGCACAAAGACTGGTGGGTTCATAAGATATTGCTTTATATCGTCAAATGCTCGTTGACATTCTTCAGTCCAAATGAAAGATACACCCTCCTTCATTAATTGGGTAAATGGTCTACAGCATCCAGACAGATTTGAAATGAATCTCCTGATGTACGCAAGTCGACCTTGGAATCCTCGTAGCTCTTTTAGGTTGCGTGGAGGACGCATCTCTTGAATGACTTTGATCTTCTCGGGATCTACGTGTATACCCTTAGAGGTAATGACGAAGCCTAGAAATTTACCACTAGAGACACCCAAGAAAGACTTGGTGGGATTCATTTTAAGTTGATGTTGGCGCATTAGATTGAAGATAGTTCTTAAATCTTGGATGTGATCTTCCTTTAGACGACTCTTGACAGCAATATCGTCCACATAGCATTCAACAATCTTACGAAGATGATCTCGAAAGATAGTACTCATAGCTCGTTGGTAAGTTGCACCAGCGTTCTTGAGACCAAATAGCATCACTGTGTAGCAGTAGACTCCGCGAGGAGTGCAGAAAGAAGTGTGTTTTTCATCTTCAGGATTCATCCGAATCTGATTGTATCCAGAGAATCCATCCATGAAGGATATCCTTTCGAACCCGCAAGTGTTGTCGATCATGACATCTGTGATAGGGAGAGGAAACTCATCTTTTGGACAGGCTTCATTAAGATCCCGGAAGTCGATGCAAACTCGAACTTTGCCAGTTTTTTTCAAGACTGGGACAACGTTGGCTACCCAATCTGGATGTTGCTCTTCTCGAATAAAGCTACAAGCTATAAGCTTTTTGACTTCATCATCAATCGCGTCCATCATTTCTAGCTTGAATTGCCTTTGATGCTGTTTAACTGGCTTTGCATTAGGCAAAATATTCAGTTTATGAGTAGCAATTTTGGGATCTAAACCTGGCATGTCTTCATAACTCCAAGCAAAGACATCAATGTATTCTCGAATAAGAAGAATTAATTCTTGCTTATCCGCCTCTGGGAGGTTCTTGCTGATGAATATTGGACGAGGTGACCCATTTTCTCCTACGTCAATTTGAATCAATTGATCTTCGGTAGGAGGTTCACATTGTTTAAATCGGAGTTTCCATTGGGTGTCCATTCGTTGAGCCCAAGGATCTGTTTCAGGATTTTCTTCTATGTCTTCATCATAGCCTTCTGGGAGTTCAACAGAGACCATGTTAGAAGATACGATCAATCGATGAACTTGACCGATGCTAGTACCGGAATCCCATGATCTTGAATCAGAAGAGTTGGAACGCTCTTCACTATCGGATTTGGAGACTTCTGGGGATAAGACTGGAGGTGAAGCATATTCCAGACCTCTTTTTGTCCTACTATAGTACATATCTGATTTTCCTTTCGGAACAACTGTACGGATAGGAGTTCGCCTACCCTTACCATAGTTGAGGCCATTTTTGAAGTCATAACCCATCTTTCGGATAATGTCTTTTGATTGTTGGCTATAACGACGTAGTTGGAGATGTCCTGTATCATTACTTTTGCTGTCATCTGTATAGCTAAATTTCTGTTCTGGTCCTTTACTAAAGAGTATTGGACATTCGCCTCTATTTCGAGAGGGGACAACAAAACATGAGTCATTCGGATGTTCAATCAAGACCTCTGTCTGAAGGGATTGCACAACTCCGATTGTAAATGACTGAAAGCTATCTAGCGTATCCAAATTGCATTTAGCATGATAAATGACATTAGTGTACTGGAAAGTAGATGCTTTTTTATTGATTTATACATCCATATTTACAACAGGACCTTTAGCCTTAGCAGGCTTGGTCAGATTGATTACAAGAGGAGGAAAAGAAGAGCGAGGAGGATTGGACTTGTTACGACGGAGGTCGATAACAAGCGGCTCAGAAGAGGTGAGCTCCCTTTGATCTTTGTTACGACGGAGGTCGATAACCAATGGCTCATAAGAGATGAGCTCCTTTTGATCTTTGATACGACGTAAGTCGATAACCAGTGGCTCAGAAGAGGTGAGCTGCCTTTGATCTTGATCATCACCAGTCGATTGCTTCTGGGCTGGCAGATGAATAGCTAGTGGTTTGGAGGATTGAGGATGAGAGACATGCCCTTTGACAGGTATGATGAGAGTGCCACTGGGCACTGTTTCCTGTTCTTCTTCACCATCCATGGCTAATACCACCTTCATAAACTCTTCTTTGTACATGCGAGCGTCGTTGCAATATGCTTCAACGCCTTTAAACGGGTAGAGATCCGCAACTTCTTTTTGGACTTCTCCTTTGTCACCAACGTATTTGAAGCATTGATGGAGAGTAGAAGGAACAATGTTGTGTTCATGAAGGAATGGTCTTCCCAAAAGAGCATTGTAAGAGCAACCATGGTTATCTATAATATAGAAGGTCACCTTTGTGCGAAGATTGCCTATTTGGAGTTTTAGGCAAATCTTGCCCAGAGGCTCACTTCTTCCCTGGTTGAACCCCAGGATGGTGGTAATTGTGCTAGAAAGACTATGCACTGAGATCTTCAGTGCATCTAGCATTGTCTTCGGCATGATGCTGAGTGCTGACCCGGGATCTATCAGAATACGATCGACCTTCATCGTGTCGATGTATCCTGTATAGTATAGAGGACGGTCATGCCTATTGTCTTCCATCAGCATATCATCATGTGTGAAGGTAATGTTTGGAATTAACTCCAACACACTGTGACAGTGGAGGCAAGAGACAGGCTCTAATTCTGGCTTCTTTAGAAAAGTTAAGCAGGTTTTCGCCTGCATGAGAGCTTCACTCAGAGCTTCTCGAGTCTCCTTAGAGAGGCGCAAGAGCTCAAAGATCGACAGTCTAGCCGGTGTATTAGCTAGTTGAGCCAAAATATCAAAATTGTATGGTTTCTCAAGTCCAGAAGGAGATGACTTCTTCAAAGGCTTGTCAAAGCGGACTTGTTGTTTGCCTTTGTCAGCTGCCGTCGGCTTAGGGGGGTTCTAAAACCGGTGAAGACACAGCAGGGATGCCCTCAGTAGAAACAGGTTGCACTGGAGCAGTCTTAGAAGAAGAGGCAGGGTTTTTTCGAGTTTCGAGAAATTCCCGTAGATAGGCTTTTCCTGACCTGGTGCCCAGCAGGATTTCCTCTTCAACTATGAGGTCAAAAGACACCATATTGTAGACCTTTGTTCTGCCCTTGGAGCGGTCTTTCTGTTTAGACGAGGAAGGAGCCTCAAAGTCTGCAACAAGGTCAGGGTGGATCCACATAATCTCACCATTATCAAGGGATAAGGGGACGAGACCTTCACTCCGTGGAGGAGGGAGATTCTTGATCATAAGAGTGGCCTTAGGAATAGGGACGACACCATGTTGTACCATCTGTGGAGGGAAGTTACCGAACTGTACTGAGACCATGTTCGCGGTAACAGTCTTCTCATCTTGTTGAAAGGTGACAACACCAACATTGACTAACTCTTGAATCTTACCTTTGAGCACATAACACGCTCGAGTGGGATGACCAATGAACCTGTGATAAATATAATATTTAGGATGATCAGTCTTACCGACCTCGTCAGGCTTCTTTGGGTCTGGGAGTTGGAGCTTATTGCTTTTGATCAAGCAATCGAAGATGCTCACGATGTCGTCCTCGTCAAAGGAGTATTCTACTTTCGGACGAGGTTCCCTTGGTGGAGGGGCAGAAGGAGTAGAAGTAGACGTAGGTGGAGCTACGTTGACAGCCAGAGATTCTTTGTTCTTCAAATTGATGTTCAAAGTTTCTTTACCCTTGCGGTTGATCTGGCGATTACCGCTACTAGATGTCGGGTGTTCATCCCTGTCGGGGTTAGACATGTGTACCCCCAACTGCTTGAACTTGTCAGCGCTAACTTCAGCTGCTTTAGCATTGATAATGAATGATGGCCAGTCTTGAAATTGAATTAACCTCGTCCACATGCTGATGATAGGCAAAAGATTTGCCTTGCAGGTATTTATAGTTACAGCGGCCGGAGTTCCAGGAGGCATCTTTAAAGCTTCTCGGCAGAATCTTTCAATGAAACTCTCAGCAGTTTCATTATGTCTTTGTTTGATCTTATTGAGGGCAGACATGGTCAGGTCGTTGATTCCCTCGTAGAATCGCTCCAAGAAGATTTGTTTAAAACCCGAGAAAGAGGTGATACCGCCATCAGGCAAGCTCCTGTACCAATCATATGCTACACCGGCAAAATAGCCGATAAATACCCTGGTAAGAAGCGTCATTTGGCTGAAGTTGAACAGTCATTACCTCAAAGTGGTTAATGAACTGACTCGGAGAAGTGCTGCCGCCAAACAGCAAAATTATGGGAATCTTGTACTTTGGAGGGAAAGGGATTTCCTTCCATTCAACCGGATAGGGTTGTTTGATCCTCAATCTCTGTAAATTGTCCTTCTCTTTAAAAGCCTCGAATTGAGTGCGCAAGAGTTTGACAGCTTCATTAGCATCCTCCGATGATACAGAAGGCGCAGGCTGAATTATAGTGTTAGGGGGAAGAACAGCGTGGTAAGTGCTACCCCCAGCTCCTGACTGACTGGGTGTGGGTTGAATTTGTACATGGGGTATTTGAGGAGATACTACCCCCAAATCTGCATTGACATGCACCGACGATGCTATAATCTCAGGGTTTGTAGCAGGTACGGTCGGTGGTACCGTATGTTGGGCCACGATGATAAAATGCATACTTGCGACCATTTCAGCCATGGTCTTCAGCTTATCCTCCAGTGCAGCTATTCGTTGTTCTTGATTTGCCGAACTAGACGCATCTGGATCTTCAGTGACAACGTAGGCTGACACTTCTCTGGGCACAGTAGAAGATACTGTCTATTCAGAGCTTTCACTATATGCATCATAATCAGAGAAGGAATCATCTTCTGAATAAGAAATAGGGAGATGACCAGAGGGATCTTGGAGAAGATTCTTATGAACGATTGTGTCTCGACTTCGGGTGTGTCGAAATACTCCTTCAGAAGATTTTTGGAGTAAATCTAAGTACCGCTGGCTGGGCCTGCGAGGCTTGTCGTGTTTGGAGCACTTTCTACCCCCAGTGTCTCGAGAAGCCATGTTGACGGAAGCATACAACACTTCGTCTTCATCTTCTGACATTGGTTCAGAAGTTGCAAAATTCAGATGATCAAAAACAGATCGCTTTGTTGTCTGGCAACAGCACTTGATGACAACCTTGTGATTACAATGGTGTTCAAGTGGTTGAACTGGAGGTGTTGAGATGTTGTCCCATTTTTGCTTGAGGTGCTCTCGGAGGTCAGGAACAGTGACGGGATGAGAAGAAGTTTGAGGGACGTATTCTTTGACAACATTCGGAACATAGTTCCGGCTCTTCAGATGTTTTATCCCGTGAGTATACAGGGAAGTACTTACTTCGTTAGCATAGGTGTCAGGATTTTTCATCCTGGAAGTTTGCTTATGATGCAGGTTCATCTTCGGCATTGGCTGGTTGTGTTTCGCGGAAGTTGATGTAGACCGAGGTCTATTGAGATACACCCGGAGATCAGCAAACTCACCCCCAGGGGTTTCTGTCTGAGACACCAGCAATTTCCCCTGCTTTGAGCGGGACATCCGAAGAGTTGGGAGATCTTGGAAATGTACAACAGGAGTAGGCAAGATGCCTCTTTGATCAATGTTCTTCCCTTTAGTAGGGAAAGTTTTTGTACTGTTTAGTGCCGAGGCACATTCAGATAGATCATCTGCGGTAAAAATCGGAGAAGACTGAGAAAAGACCAAAGGGCCTTTTCCTTTATTTTGTGAAGAAGGGTTGGCTAAAGAGCGTTTCCCTCTGCTGTTTTTCGAGTTCTGGACTGCGAAAGATCGAGAAAAGACCAAAAGGCTTTTTCCTTTTGTAACACCCAGTTTCTGGAATGAGGGTATTTTTAAAATTTTGTAATTTTAAATATTATTTAATTGTATTTATTTCATATTATGATTTTTGGTGCTTTTTAATTATTTTTAAACTATTTAAAAACTGTTTTAAGTCATGACTTGTGATTTTGATGTGCTACAAGTAAAACCCTAGTGACTGCATGACCTAGAGCCTGAACATGTCATTAGGATGATTTATTATCATTTTTAGCCTAGGGGTATTTTGGTCATTTTGACTTATTTGAATTATTTGATGATTTAGTAAATTGGTGAATTCTAGTTTGACCTTGACTTGTTGAGACCTAGTGAACTAGCCTAGAAGATAACCCTAGCCATGGTGACCCTACTCTAACTTAGGTTAACCTACTTTTAGTCATTAGAAACTAATTTTAGAATGAGGGGATTTGGTTTAGTGAATTAAGTCATGGCTTATGGTTTAAGTGAAATGACTGATGGCTTAATGATTGTTTGATCATGACTTCCATGGGCCATTTTAGTGAACCCTAACCCTAATTCCTTCCTTTATGACCAGCCATAGGGATCCCCACCCTATATAAACACTTATTCTCTAGGGCTTGCCTGTTTCTTTATTCATTTCAACATTGGAAAAGAAAGGTATTTGTTCCCCTTCCAAAAATCCCCATAAATCCATTTTTATTCCTTTTTAATCCTAGTTTCTTGTATTAGAGCCTAATTTCCTCCTATTTTCTGATTTTGGAATTTAATCTATGCTTTGGGTCAATTTGGAGCTTTTGGCATCAAGAGGAAGAATCCCCCATTTGAAGCTTTTCCAAGCTTTTTGCACATATAAGTAAAACCCTTTAAATTGATTTAAATTTTGGTTTTCTTCACATGTAGGGCTAGATCAAGGAGTCCCCTAGGTGTCCCTAAAATTTGGATGAATTTCGTGTCCGTTTGGTGTCCGTATCGGACACGTGTCGTAGTGTCGTATAGGTGTTCGATAGAATGCCCCTTAGGAAATTATTTTCGATTTTTGAAAATGTAATTACATGAATTGGTAGATCTTAGTATGTACATTAAATTTTGTGAAGGGTGTTAGGTGTTTTTGTGTCATTTTGTGTCAGTTTTTGCTGTTTGACACGCGTGCATGACACGAGTGCACTGTCCTGCTCACTGACACCTCGTGTGCACTGTACACAACACTTGGACACGTGCCACTTGACACAGACCTAGGGGCAATGTCTGACAAGACACCCCCAAAGTCTCGTGTCGAGTCGTGTCGTGTCGAGTGAGAAAACTCACTCGCACTGGCCGCACGGGCCGCGCGCGCGCACTGGCCGCACGGGCCGCGCGCGCGCACTGGCCGCACGGGCCGCGCGCGCGCACTGTGCACGCGAGCATTCCTTCACTGACACGCACATTTAACTGACACGACACGTATTATGGACACGTTACAGGGCCATGGACACGTATCCCTATAAGGGGCGAACACGTGGGCATGACCACGACTTGTGTCGTGCCCTGTGTCGTATCCTAGGGTGACACACACGCGTGCACGACGCTGTGTGCCTGTGCAGTGTCTGTGTGTGTTCAAACACGATTGGACAGGCCGTGTCCTGTCGTAGTGACACCACAAGACTCGTGTGGCCCTATGACACCTACACCATTGTTTACCCACCAATAATTTGTAGTATTAACTTGATTTTAGGTTTCGAAATTCATTTTCCCAATTAGTCACTGATACGCATTTTCAGTGGTGTTTTATGAGAGTTTAATTCTGTTTTTTTTAAACTGATTGTCCCTGTTTTAAATTGCCATGATGATTATTACACATGTGTATTATACTACTATATGTTAATTGTTGACTGGTGTGAGGTTTTTCAACTTTCGAATTAGATTTGGGTTGTTGAATTGATATGAAACTGTCATATAGGAACTGTGAATTGAATTTCCTGAGAACCCAGTTTTGAACTGACACTTCTAAATTTCTTGATATTTTTCATCTGTTATTTGATGTTTTAATCACCATATTGAATCATCTACAAGTCTATTAAATACTGCCAGTTTGATTCCATGTTAGATTAGGTTGTGTTGGGTTTCAAACATTGGATTCGAATTTGCAGGTTCCCTTTTCTGATACATGATTAAATGTAGTTTTTTTTTCTTTTTATGTTTTCTTTTTATGCTGCATACCATGTTCAGGCACTCTGGACACATGCTTGCATTCACTGATTTCCTATACTCCCCCTCACTGTTTTGAGTTGATAACTGTAATGCCATCACACACATACAACTGTCTAAAACTGAGATGTGGGTTGAGTTCAAATTTATCTGAGAAATTGAGTTGAATGTTAGGAAAACCTGAGATTGCCTAACCTGGGACTGAAATCTGAGTATAAATATGTATATGCACACAGGCCACCCTCTATTTTCCTGTCACTAATTACACTCTCACACCAATCCACACACACACCCCCTCATGAAGTCACCCCCACACACAAAATCTGGCTGTTCCCTCTTATGTTCACTTTCACACACATTCCTATCTAACATACACACACACACACACATATGTAATCCACTAACACACACATGCCTACACACCTATATAGCACATTACACACACCCCTTCATGTATATCCCTAATCCACACATTGACACCACAGTTCCTGTTAACAATCAGTTACACACACACCTATGAGACACCAATTTACACACCAGCACACACACAACTGAGAATGAGATTTAATTTAGGTTCCAGATTTCCTTTTCCTCATTTTCAGTTTACTTTCATTTCCTTTACATTGGTTGTACTGCCATAGGAAGGGTATTATGGAGTTAAAGGAGTATAGGGGTTTGTATATCCCACATTAGATTACTTTTGAGGGTGTCCTTGGCTAGTGGCCTGCATTGTTATGCAATGCAGCCTGCACCAGCAGTGGCAACTAGCATAGACCCTGCCTATAGCAGGGTAGTGGCACAAAGGTTGCCCCTGTGTGTGTGTCTATCTATAGATATGTATAGGTATATGGATTATAAGGTATTGTGAGGTGTGTGAGTGTGCCATGTGAGAATTTGAGTGGGTATGCTAGGGTGTGTTGTATATGTGATACATGTCTATATAGGAGCTTGAGTATACATAAGTATATGGATGTGGTTATGTGCATAGTGTTGCATGTTATAAGTTGGAGGGTTTGTGGGAGGAAATATTGATGTATGTATATAGGCTTGAGTATATACATATGTAATATGTAGGGTTAGTTGAAGTAAGGTTGATATATGAGAGAGTATAATGGATATAGATATTTGGTTATGTGGGTAGCCTTAAGTACAGGTAATAGGATTACCTAGGTGATATGTGATAGGGTATTGGGTGCTAAGGTATTAGCTTACATTTGTGGTAAGGTATAGGTTGATACATAGGATGTTGATCTAGTATGACCTAGGAAGAGCCTAGTGAACCTTGTTTGACTCTTAGTTGACTAAAGGTTGACTAGTTGACCAAGGTTTGACAATTTAGCTAGCTATTGACTTGGTTTGACCCAGAGTTGACCAAGAGTTGACTTTGACCAAGATTGGCCTAGAATTCATGTAGATTGCATCGTAGACTTCATTTACCTTATTTTAAACATGTTATATCTTGTACTGCTCTATTTAGGACATTGTGACTCTGGTGCAGACATCTGACATTACACTACTCTTTTCAGAGTATCAGGCGAGTACATTCTCTGATAGCTCTCTCATTTACTTGTCAATTATTGTACTTCAGTTCTAGATAGTTATATGCGATTCTCTGTTACAACACGTATGGATATTTTTGGATTCATGTATACGACACACATTTATTATCTGGCCTCTATTACTGGAATCATTCACTGGTATCTTCATATTACTGGCTGGACTCATCTTGAATCATTGTGTCGGAATTCTGGATTCACTTGCTGGGTGGGGAAATACTAGAGTAAGATATGTTGACATACCCTATTTCTGGAATCACCCTTTGCTGGAATCAAACTGGAATGATAGCCATCTCACACCCGGCCAGATGTGTGATGTACCGGATTACCTATAGCCGTTTACATGTCGATCTCGGTATTTTAAAATACACTGCTAGAGTATAGGCTGGACTCACCCTGGAATCATTGATCACTATAACTGGAATCGTCCCTTACTGGATTCATCTTGTATTAGATTCATCTTGTACTGGACTTACATTGGAGTTACACTTATCTTACATTGCTGTCTGAACTTATATCATATTACCCTGGTTCATCTAGTTCTATTTTTACAGTCTTCATTGCTATGATTCTTCTTCTGTTTAGTTATTTCTTTCCTTGCACTTTATCTGTCTTTCTTACCATCATCTGAACATAAACTGCCACATTCATCAATACAACTGTCTATAACTGCTTTATAGTTCTCTGTCATTTACTTGGGTTTTCTAGATGAGATGTGCTCGTTCCTGTCCTGACTGGACCTGTTGTAAATTTTACAGATGATTGCCCTGAGGACACCTGCCCTACATGTTACAGACCAGGAGATGGCTTAGCTACCTATGGCCCCGACACTCAGGAGTGATCGGGAGTTTAGCTAATTTGTCTTATTTTAGTTTTCATGTTTAGAACTAGAGTTGTATATATAGAATTGAGACTTGAGATGTATTTGAGATTGTTTGAGTTTGATGTTATTATATCAGTAGTTATTATTGTCTTCAATTTCTTAGTTATATTTCGGTGTTATCTTATCGTGCTTAGACTGTGATTGAGTTACACCATATCTTATACTTGTCCTCCGTTTGGAGTTGATCATGATGAGTACACTATATGCTGCATGAGTTGATGGTTAGTTAGAAACTTAGAACAGCGTTCTACCGCCGACACTGCGGCGTAGGCTGGTGTAGCTTCCCTTCCCGAAAATACTTTTTATTTTATTCATTTATTTGATTTAATAGTGATTTTTTATATAAATAATTAGTTAGATAATTATTACGGTATATGTATATTGTATCTACATATATATTTTGTACTTTATTTTCAAGGGATTGACTATATTCGTTATACCAAAAATATCTAGTTTTATCGATAATTATTCAGCAATTTAGGACTTTTGCACAAATTTTGGTGGACCGAATAGAACATGATTATATGGTGTTCCCCAACACCATACCTACAGGTGGTGATTGAAATTCTAGCATTTTTATTATTGATACAATATTTAGTATATAAATATCTTACTAGGAATTTGTGTTATTAGGAAATAATAATATATATAAATATATAGGAATTATGGAAATGTTAGATGCATTGCTTCCCAATTGCCCACTGGGCTAGGACAACAAGGAACGGAATAGCAATCAGTGATATTACAAAACAGCTATCATTTAGTGAGCTGCATGGAAGGAAAGAATTGGTATAGCTTGTTATTGGTGCTATTTCTGTTATAAAGGATATTTTAGGATACAATTGCAAATGTATTAGTCATTTGTGGTTTGTATGTTACTGTGTAAGAAGATGTTTGTAAAGGAAGCTTTTGTTACTGTGCTCTTTTCTTGGCTGGGAAACAATCAAATTAAAGTTGTTTGCCAAAAAAAAAAGAGGAAATTCATGATACAGCTTCTGAGGATGGTCTGCCAATGTGCTGATATACGATCCATGATTATTTTAAAAATTGATAATGTGGTAGGCCGAGCTCCTGACCCCCAGCTTCAAATGCAAGCAGCCCACTAATTTTACACGCACAACCGATGAATGGCTGCAAGAGATCTTCCTTGACATCACAAGATGCAATATTTGGGAATTATGCAAAAATAGGATTGTTAAGGCACTTATATGAAACAAACCCATACTAAATCGATGGAGACAGAATGGTAGCTCCAAATGGCTAATAAAGAAAGTTGCTAAATACTAAAATGTATATAGCATGCCACGTGAAACTTGCTAAGCTGTTAACAACATATATCTAACAGGTCGTTCACCATAAGAAGAATATATTTTTCCTCTTAATTTACGATATAGATTCTTAGTAAGGCACTTCATTTGCTAGATCACAAGACCCAAGGTTTCTACAAATCATAGAAGTAATAATTTAGACGAATAGCATTCGACTAAACAAGATCAGGGTGTTCCCCGAACTAAATCGATATTTTACAGTACGAAATTCCTTAAATATCAGCATGCATCAGAAGAGAAGCAATAGCTTCCCGAACCGACCCCAGAAGCCCCACGAGCTCAGGCCGAGAATCCCAACTCTTTAAACCGAGCTTTACCCAGCGCTAAGCAGGCCGAGCCCCAAATTTTTCCAGCAAGATTAGCTACTCCCCAATCAGCCCAGCCTATTATTTTCCTTCCCTCACGCAACCAGAGAGCAGCCCGACCCTCGGTTTCGTCCAGGCGCTGGACTTATATAGCGGTATACTCGGGAACGGGAAATTCTAATTCATGAAAACCCTAAGCGTAAGCCAGCGCCCCGCCGACCCTCACCTGGGCGCACACCCCCACGCGTGCACGCGGCCACCCTGCCGCCGCCGTGGTGGCCGAACACGCCGAAAGCGCGCGAGGTTGACAGTGGACAACGACAGCAGCAGGAGTGCGAGGAGACCCAACTTCGCGACGTGATTTCTCCCTCCTCGGTCGATGAAACGTTGAACCGTTTGCTCAGGTACGACCACAACATAACCATCTTCAAATCCCAGTAGTTAGGTTTCGAAATAGTCGTGCAACCGACCCAAGAAATCGACACGAAGTCGATCAAAAACCTGTTCAAAAACAGGGAATATAGCAGTCCATGAACCCATATTTGAGGATCTTTTCCGATCAATCCAGTCCCATATTAGAAATTCTATTTGAACACACTTTTAGATAACATGTAGGGCTTCACGACCCTTTTTGTGGATTTGCAAATCATCAACTACGCGTCGAGAAATCGAATCCCAAAGTTTCCCAAAAATCTGTTTTTAAAACTAGAAAATTGTTCCACACGACGTGCGTCCCGCCAAACCGGGCGACGTGGTCACGAACTGAAGGCATCGAAAGCTGCATAACGGCTTCGTGGTCGTGTGGGCTTTGGCGGAATTCAAATTGGTCGCGTGTGCGCGACGAATTTGATGCGTATCCGTTGAAATTCACCGTATCGTGCACTTTACAAATTCTCCAATTACTTTGTGCACGCTCGTCAGATCGAGACGAAACTTGTGCCATCAGGACCGTATCGTTTTTCTGGTCCTGTGTGCCAAGTTTGGTCCGATTCTGAGACCGTTGATAAAATCGTCGTTTTGCGGTCCCCACGGTCCCACTCAACGGGCGATTTTGTGCACGGCCCGCCGGAATCCAACTTTGGACATACGATTGGGTTCGTATCGGAAAACCAGATCCGTAGACATGTAGTTTGACGACTTTACAGACCTTTGACTCTGGCACGCTATTCGGTGCAAAGCGGATCCAACGGCGGAGATCGTTTTTGTCCGAAATTACCGTTTTCCTCCTGTGTCCAGAATTGGACTTAAGGACAGGCAATCCTAGCTAATTTGACTATTCTGAGAATGTTGGTAACGTTTATTTCAGCTTTCGGAGATAGTTGTGATGACTTGGACTTTCTGATTTGTGATTGGCGATACATTGTTGGTTCTGCGTGCACCCTCCAGGCAAGTATACCTTGCCAACTTGTATAGTATAATTTATATACATGTTCACCATCTCGCTGTTGTTCTTTTCCTTACAGTCGTGACTGCTTTATTCCATGTCTATTACACTTTTCCTGTTATAGTTTACTTTACATGTTTCTAGTTGCCTGTACATTCTTGTTCTTTCCTGTTATGATAGTTCTACCTGTTACACTGTGTTAGTCTCATATGTATTGCTTGATAGAGTCGTCTAGTCCTACACCACGATTTTCTCGACCTGATTATAACTTGACTTGACTTGACATGACTTGAGTGGGACTCGACTTTGATATTCTATAGATTATGAGTACTTACCTTGACTATGGTCTATAGAATTTTATACTAGGATTGGCTACCGTCTTGATTGTGTGTACTTGCCTTGACAGCAATTGAGATACGATAGATTGTGAGTACTTGCCTTGACTGCAGTTTATTGCCAGCCATTTCTATTATGGCATGCCAGTGTCTTAGGATCCTTGTGTTTAGATCTTGTGTCTTGGTTCATTTTGTCTCGTTGGATACCCTTGATTGTTTATTGCTTCTTTTTACTGTTACATGTTGGCTTGTATATTATGTATCTTGCTAGTCCTCTGAGGACCTGATGATCTCTTCAGGTTTAGCGATTGTATGAAGTTAGTTAGCAGAGCAGGATGGTAGAGGATTGCGATCTGTGATACAGGTATTTGTTTGTGATATTTCTTATTATCCTTTCGTGCTTTACATTCAGTACCATGACATATTCTGCTTACTTTATGGACTCATATTATTCTTAGAGTCTAATCGGACAATATGCTAATGGGCTGCAGACCATGACTCATAATTGTTCATTCTTGTTTTATATGATTCATGTGGATTGAGATATAGTTTAGATTAGACTTGATACCCTGTTCCTTGACAGCTTATACGTACTTGAGTCGGGCTGGAGTCCGTTCGATACGTAGCTGGCTTGCTCACGAGCTCGCGTCCGAAAAGCGGGTACGGGTCGTGACAAGTTTTTGTTGTGGCCCATGCAGGTCAGAGCATATCGTTCCGGTTACGTAACTGTACTGGTACGAGCCTGCGCAACTGACTAAACCCTTAGAAATCTCAATCCACATTGCCTTAAAAATTCTCCTAGAAATTTCTCTACCGTCTTTGAAACTTCGTATTCGTTCTCGATTATTCTCCCTTGCCTTCTTGTACCATTGATTCTCGTCCCTTCCTTTTCCGGGGTGACGAATGATCGTGCTGTCTAGGATTCATTAGAAATTCTTAAATTATAGTATAATACTATTGCTTGACTATTGAACGTTTGGTTGTTTATAGATATGAGGGAGTATAGATGCCATATGCCTAGATATCTGCCGGTAGAATTGTTAGCAACTAGTTAGAAGACCATAAGATTTTAGTGACCCGTGTTTCAAGGGAGTAGTGTGACCGAAGGTGGGTAGAAGTCCTCGAGATTTTCGTAAATACCAAATGATTAGAGAAGGCCATAAAATATTTTTGAGGAATTAAATTTGAGGAGATTAAGGTAAACTTTGATTTTTAAGGCATAGTTGTGAATTAGAATTTCGAGGACGAAATTATTTTAAGGTGGATAGATTTGTAGCTTCTCTTCCCGAAAATACTTTTTATTTTATTCATTTATTTGATTTAATAGTGATTTTTTTATATAAATAATTAGTTAGATAATTATTACGGTAGATGTATATTGTATCTACATATATATTTTGTACTTTATTTTCAAGGGATTGACTATATTCGTTATACCAAAAATATCTAGTTTTATCGATAATTATTCAGCAATTTAGGACTTTTGCACAAATTTCGGTGGACCGAATAGAACATGATTATATGGTGTTCCCCAACACCATACCTACAGGTGGTGATTGAAATTCTAGCATGGAAGAAAAGAATTGGTATAGCTTGTTATTGGTGCTATTTCTGTTATAAAGAATATTTTAGGATACAATTGCAAATGTATTAGTCATTTGTGGTTTGTATGTTACTGTGTAAGAAGATGTTTGTAAAGGAAGCTTTTGTTACAGTGCTCTTTTCTTGGCTGGGAAACAATCAAATTAAAGTTGTTTGCCAAAAAAAAGAGGAAATTCATGATACAGCTTCTGAGGATGGTCTGCCAATGTGCTGATATACGATCCATGATTATTTTAAAAATTGATAATGTGGTAGGCCGAGCTCCTGACCCCCAGCTTCAAATGCAAGCAGCCCACTAATTTCACACGCACAACCGAGCCCAACTGAAATCAGCAGCTTACTTAACTGAAATCTTCGATGAATGGCTGCAAGAGATCTTCCTTGACATCACAAGATGCAATATTTGGGAATTATGCAAAAATAGGATTGTTAAGGCACTTACATGAAACAAACCCATACTAAATCGATGGAGACAGAATGGTAGCTCCAAATGGCTAATAAAGAAAGTTGCTAAATACTAAAATGTATATAGCATGCCACGTGAAACTTGCTAAGCTGTTAACAACATATATCTAACAGGTCGTTCACCATAAGAAGAATACATTTTTCCTCTTAATTTACGATATAGATTCTTAGTAAGGCACTTCATTTGCTAGATCACAAGACCCAAGGTTTCTACAAATTATAGAAGTAATAATTTAGACGAATAGCATTCGACTAAACAAGATCAGGGTGTTCCCCGAACTAAACCGATATTTTACAGTACGAAATTCCTTAAATATCAGCATGCATCAGAAGAGAAGCAATAGCTTCCCGAACCGACCCCAGAAGCCCCACGAGCTCAGGCCGAGAATCCCAACTCTTTAAACCGAGCTTTACCCAGCGCTAAGCAGGCCGAGCCCCAAATTTTCCCAGCAAGATTAGCTACTCCCCAATCAGCCCAGCCCATTATTTTCCTTCCCTCACGCAACCAGAGAGCAGCCCGACCCTCGGTTTCGTCCAGGCGCTGGACTTATATAGCGGTATACTCGGGAACGGGAAATTCCAATTCACGAAAACCCTAAGCGTAAGCCACCGCCCCGCCGACCCTCACCTGGGCGCACACCCCCACGCGTGCGCGCGGCTACCCTGCCGCCGCCGTGGTGGCCGAACACGCCGGAAGCGCGCGAGGTTGACAGTGGACAACGACAGCAGCAGGAGTGCGAGGAGACCCAACTTCGCGACGTGATTTCTCCCTCTTCGGTCGACGAAACGTCGAACCGTTTGCTCAGGTACGACCACAACATAACCATCTTCAAATCCCAGTAGTTAGGTTTCGAAATAGTCGTGCAACCGACCCAAGAAATCGACACGAAGTCGATCAAAAACCTGTTCGAAAACAGAGAATATAGCAGTCCATGAACCCATATTTGAGGATCTTTTCCGATCAATCCAGTCCCATATTAGAAATTCTATTTGAACACACTTTTAGATAACATGTAGGGCTTCACGACCCTTTTTGTGGATTTGGAAATTATTGACTACGCGTCGAGAAATCGAATCCCAAAGTTTTCCAAAAATCTGTTTTCAAAACTAGAAAATTGTTCCACACGACGTGCGTCCCGCCAAACCGGGCGACGTGGTCGCGAACCGAAGGCATCGAAAGCTGCGTAACGGCTTCGTGGTCGTGTGGGCTTTGGCGGAATTCAAATTGGTCGCGTGTGCGCGACGAATTTGATGCGTATCTGTCGAAATTTACCGTATCGTGCACTTTACAAATTCTCCAATTACTTTGTGCACGGTCCTCAGATCGAGACGAAACTTGTGCCATCAGGACCGTATCGTTTTTCTGGTCCTGTATGCCAAGTTTGGTCCAATTCTGAGACCGTTGATAAAATCGTCGTTTTGCGGGCCCCACGGTCCCACTCAGCGGGCGATTTTATGCACGGCCCGCCGGAATCCAACTTTGGACATACGGTTGGGTTTGTATCGGAAAACCGGATCCGTAGACATGTAGTTTGACGACTTTAGAGACCTTTGACTCTGGCATACTTTTCGGTGCAAAGCGGGTCCAACGGCGGACATCGTTTTGCCCGAAATTACCGTTTTGCTCCTGTGTCCAGAATTGGACTTAAGGACAGACAATCCTAGCTAATTTGACTATTCTGAGAATGTTGGTAACGTTTATTTCAGCTTTCGGAGATAGTTGTGATGACTTGGACTTTCTGATTTGTGATTAGCGATACATTGTTGGTTCTGCGTGCACCCTCCAGGCAAGTATACCTTGCCAACTTGTATAGTATAATTTATATATATGTTCACCATCTCGCTGCTGTTCTTTTCCTTACAGTCGTGACTACTTTATTCTATGTCTATTACACTTTTCCTGTTATAGTTTACTTTACATGTTTCTAGTTGCATGTACATTCTTGTTCTTTCCTGTTATGATAGTTCTACCTGTTACACTGTGTTAGTCTCATATGTATTGCTTGATAGAGTCGTCTAGTCCTACACCACGATTTTCTCGACTTGATTATAACTTGACTTGACTTGACATGACTTGAGTGGGACTCGACTTTGACATTCTATAGATTATGAGTACTTACCTTGACTATGGTCTATAGGATTTTATACTAGGATTGGCTACCGTCTTGGTTGTGTGTACTTGCCTTGACAGCGATTGAGATACTATAGATTGTGAGTACTTGCCTTGACTGCAGTTTATAGCCAGCCATTTCTAGTATGGCATGCCAGTGTCTTAGGATCCTTGTGTTTAGATCTTGTGTCTTAGTTCACTTTGTCTCGTTGGATACCCTTGATTGTTTCTTGCTTCTTTTTACTGTTACATGTTGGCTTGTATATTATGTATCTTGCTAGTCCTCTGAGGACCTGATGATCTCTTCAGGTTTAGCGATTGCATGGAGTTAGTTAGCAGAGCAGGATGGTAGAGGATTGCGATCTGTGATACAGGTATTTGCTTGTGATATTTCTTATTATCCTTTCGTGCTTTACATTCAGTACCATGACATATTCTGCTTACTTTATGGACTCATATCATTCTTAGAGTCTAATCGGACAATATGCAAATGGGCTGCAGACCGTGACTCATAATTGTTCATTCTTGTTTTATATGATTCATGTGGATTGAGATATAGTTTAGATTAGACTTGATACCCTGTTCCTTGACAGCTTATACGTACTTGAGTCGGGCTGGAGTCCGCTCGATACGTAGCTGGCTTGCTCACGAGCTCGCATTCGAAAAGCGGGTGCGGGTCGTGACAGCTGGGCGCTGTTACATACTCGTACCCTCACAGTGGGTGCGGGTCATGACACCTTTATTCTGAGGAAGAGGAGGAACAGTCAACAGACTACCCCCAGTGGATTGCGCTGGAGCAACAGGGTGCTTGGGAATAGAAGCAGAATCGTTCCCCTTGCTGAGCGAATAAGAGAGATTAGCCAAAGGGCTATCCCTATTAGACTGCGCTGGAACAAGAGGGGTCGCCACCTGCGCTCGGGTTGAGGCAGCAGTAGGCGCCTTGGCCGATTGCGCCTGAGAGGATTTGACAGATGGCCTTTTGGCCACAAAAACTCCAGGAGTTGCAGCTTGCACAGCAGGAGCTTTGGTCCCAGAAGACTTAAGTTGCACTCTGGTTGAAGGGGCAATTGGTTGCGCAGGAGGGAAGGAAGTTGCCAACTGTGCCGGAGGAAGAGGGGTCTTGCACTTTGCCAGAGCAGCATAGGAAGTGGCTTGCGCTGTGGCAAGAGGAGCAGTGTGCTGCGCATGGGCAGTAGAAGCATTGGCTTGCGCTTTGGCAACGCTGGTGGTATTTTGCGCAAGGACAGGAGAGGCTACTGGTTCCCTGGCAGCAGAGACAACAAGTTGAGCAGATGATTGCGCAGAGGATTTCGGAGTCCACACTGAATGGACTTTGCTTTTGGCAGAGGCCACAGTGCGACGAGTAGCCCCAGAGTTGATCATCGTTTCATAGGCAGTCTGGTTGACCTTCACAACCAGCATCTTCTGCATCTTTTCGATAGACGCAACGTCACATTGAGTTGTCACTTCCTCGTCGGAGGAGAAAGTCGTCCCCAGCAGAGTCGCTATTTTGTTTGCAAAAACAAAAGTCTTTATTTCACAAGCTTTGTAAGAAGATTACAATTGAATTCTGGGAAAAGTACAACTATAGGAATCCGATCTGAAGACGATCGCTTTATCCTTTGGACGATGTGAACTTTGAAGATGATTGCCTCTGAAGAATGCAGCAGCACTTGGACAAGAACTCCTGATCTCTGATGATAATAATGAACTGATCCCCTTAATGAAGGACTTGAAACTCTATTTATAGAGTTCTAGAAATAACTAATTTGTAGTTATTCTGGATTGCGCATGATGAACTGCGCTGGCGATAGACTGCACAGACTGCAAACTGCGCTGGCCTATTGGGCAGTTGCTCGATTGTGGGCTAACTGTATTCAGACGCATGGCATTGTTTAATTGAAATGCGCTTGGTCGTGTACAGGCGGTTGCCACGTGGCGAGCAATTGATGGCATGTAAGCCACGTAATAAATGTCAGTTATTTGATGAATTGCGCTAACCGAATAGCGCTAACATCGGCTTGTGCTTCCTTCTGATCACTGGACAGCGCTGGGATACAGACTTGGTCAAACTGTGCTGAAGTTGAATTGGCAGATTGTGCTGAAGTTGTACAACTATTTCTCGAGCGCTGTGCTGCATAAGAAACGAACGGACTCCTCGTTTTTCGGGCTGTCAGGCTGTCAGAAGATCCGATCTTTGTCAGGTAATGATGGCATTGCCACGTCAGCGTAGTGCGCTCTGGTGGTAGCGCAGTTAAGCTTGCGCGTTCGAATTGTAGCGTAATCTGCTTCCTGCGCAGTCCATTTGAAGGGTGTGCAGTTGAGAATTCTTTGCCTATTTGATAAATGCAACTTGATTTTTAGGACATACATATACCTGAGTCCTTGGTGCATTATGGAGCACCCGCCAGCTACTCTGTACTAACCGCTTAGTGAATACCTGGAGAGATCACCAGTTCCTCAGAGGGACGTAACAAGATACAGAAATACATGCAATAATATAAACTGAATATAAATGGACAACCTGAATCATAACCAGGCCCAATATCCAGTCATCGACCAATAAACCGTACCTCTGACCAATCCTGATCAGTGGAAGGCATACCAGTCCATGATGAGACACTATTCCATAATACGGTCCGACATGGGTATACGAACTAACCAGTCTATGTGAATGCATGTTGAAGACAACTTTGGAATGTATGGGTAGGTGAATAATAATTTCGTCGAAGCACAGGCCGACGTTGGATCACGAGCCGAAGGTTTTACGTCGGAACACGGGCCGAGGGTCGGATCACGAGCCGAGTAGCTCAATACTTGCGTACCTCCTGACCAAACCTAGCACGTAGCTAGTAGCCGCTGCCGGATATACCCACTAGTAAGGGCCCATGCCCATAACCGGGCCACCACTGATGCTAACATAAAATAATGTAACTGTCTGTCCCATACGCCTGCTGGTTGTCTTTTCCGTCCCAGGAAATGTACAAGTCGTATCCACGACTCAGACAATCCATATCTCAATGTGAGTCTCTAATCTAGACACCATCTAACTCTATATGTACCGACACACGAACCGTTCGCACCGATGATCAGTCGAATGCGAAAGTTCGTGCCAACACAATGACTCTTACTCAAGGTGCTGTGTAATGTCTCGTGCCAAGTCATGAAGTTATCCGGGATAACTTTACCATGTCGGGTATGTCTACTGACTTTAAGTCACACACGCACACACCCATAACATCGATGCCATCATCGATAACACCCAAGTCATCCTTGGATACACACTACCAGTGTCATCAACTAACAGTACAAGGATAGATATGAGTAATGTAAACAGTACAAGTATGGCAACGTATCTTGCTTAGGGTGAAGCAGTGAGCCGATGATGTCTTGCGGACAAATCGTCAAGTCCAAGAAAGGTAGCAACACATGAGTCTCCATGAACGTCGTTGGATGCTGAAACAAACATCACCAACGTTCCAAGAATAAGTAAAATAGCTAGAATAGACTATCCATAAGTCCAATTGTGGACACAGGGGCAAAAGTGGTAATTCGGATCAAGATGCTGTCCACCGCTGGACCCACCTTGCACCGAAAAATATGTCAAGATCAAGGTCATCAAAATGTGGCAAACTATATGTCCACGAGTCCAGAATGACGATACGAACCCAACGGTATGTCCAGAAGTGGATTCCGATGAGTCGATCTCAAAATGGCCCGTTGACTCGGACAGTGGGATCCGGTTTGCACGGAAATGCGTGTCGGAGCCCAAGTCTACTAAATCTAGCAAAGTATATGTTAAGGAGTCCAAAATGATGATACAAACCCAACAGTATATCCAGAAGTGGATTTCGATGAGCCGATCTCAAAATGGTCCGTTGACTCGGACAGTGGAATCCGGTTTGTACAGAAATACATGCCGGAGTCCAAGTCCACTAAATCTAGCAAAGTATATATCAACGAGTCCATAATGACGATACAAACCGAATGGTATATCCATAAGTGGATTCCGATGAGCCGATCTCAAAATAGCCCTTTGACCAGTACTGTGCGACTCGTCTTGCACCAAAATACGTGTCAGGGCCCACGTCCTCCAAATCAAGTAAATTATATATGAATTCGTGCTAGAATGACGCCATGAGTCTACTGGTGGTGTCAGAATTGGAATCCGGAGTCCCGGATTCAAAATTAGAATTTAACAAGTTGGAAATTATGAATTCGGACGGCCAACTTCGACGTCGAATTCAACCAATCAAACGACCTCACAATAAAATAAAACTTAAGGGACATAAAGAGGGTTATACCAGCTGCACATAAACTGGTGGCACGTCAAACGGTGCTGCGACGGCAAAGATACAAGTCTACGAAGTTTTCTCCACAAAACTGTCCAAAAATGAACACAATTATTCGGGCAAATTGGCGGCCGATTTTTATCATCAAACGACGAAATTAATGGATGAAACTTGAGAGGGATGAAGGGGTATATACCGAGATTGAGATGGAAGAAACGGATCGACGATCCAACGGTCGGATTGTCCAAAAAATGTGCATGAAGTTGCTGCGACGAGGCACACATTCAGAGTTCAAACCCGTGCGCGTCACGACAGGATTTCGTGCGAAACGCACGAATTGCCCATGTCGTGCATCGAGAAGGCAGTGGCTGCCACAGAGGGGTTCATCGGGGGCCGCCCGGCCTAGGGGGCCGGCCATGCGGCACCACGGCGGCCGCCGTCGGCGCCGTGTGGCTGCTGCTTGCTGCTGCCGCTGGTGCAATTGTAGCTGCGGCTTGCTGTGCTGCTGCGGCTGAGCTTGCTGTTGCTGCTTATGCAGCTACTGCAACTGCTGTTCCTGCTCAACCATGGGTGGCTGAGCTCCGGCCAAGGAAGGAGGAGAAGAGGAGTAAGAAGAAGGTGGCGGTGAATGTGAGGGTGGTGGTGGTTGATGGTGGTGGTGTTGTTCACGGTAGTAGTTATGGTAGATGATGATGATGACGAAGTGGTGATGAGGGTGGTGATGCCCATGGTGGTGGTGGTGCTTAATGGTGGTGGTAGGGATGATGGTGATGGTGGTGTGGATGAGGAGATGGAGAAGAAGAGTGATGATGATGATGTTGATGATGATGGTGGTGGTGGTAGTGTCGGATTAGGGAGGAGGTGGTGGAGAAGATGATGATAATGGTGGTGACGATGAAGGAAAGGAGAAGGAGTAGTTGCTCTCGGCTAAGGGGGTTGGTGTAGCTATTGTGTGTTGTTAAGGAGGAGAGAGAGAGAGAGAGAGAGAGATAGAAAGTAGAGGGAGAGAGGAAGGTATGGGTTTTTAGAAAAATAGAAAGAGTGAGTATGGGTGAAAGTGATGGGAAAAGAGAGAATTAAATAGAGAGAGAGGGATTGTTCAGCTAGGGGGGGTATGGGCTGGTTATATGGGAGAGGGGGTGAGGTGAGGTGAGGAGAGAGAGAGTTATTACATGTATATATATATATATATATATATATATATATATATATATATATATATATATATATATATATATATATAATATAATGGAGAGAGAGGGAGAAAGAGATATTTATATAAAATAGGGATATTTGTGAGTACGGAAAAAGGAGAAGTATACCAGTTGGTGTATGGGCAGTGATGAAAGGGTCACACCAAATTGGGTTGGGTGTTGGGTCAAGTATGGACAAGCTTGGGCTAGGGTTTGATCAAAATAACAAATGTAAACAATTTAAAATCATGGATGAAATGGAAACACAAAGGAGATCAACTTGGTGGCACGCAAGTGGCACGTGCATAGTAGGCTCAAAACAGGCCATACCATATATTGGGTCGAGCAGATTGGACTGATGTCGGGCCCGAAAATTAAGTTGGAAGTAAATGTGACTCAGTGGGGTGAATGAAGATTGGGTCTAAGGTGTAACTCCTCTTCCCAGATTTTAAAATTTTTTTATCCTTTTATTTTCGTGTTTCAGAAATAACTCCTCTTTGAAACGTATTGACATTATTTTGAAAACCAGTTTAAAATCATACTTTGAAAATACTATTTAAATTCTAATATTTATTCTTGAATCTCATCATTTGAAATAACAAATGATATTGATCAATATTTGTTGACTGCAAAGGATTAGTTTCAAAATGGTTTTAAAGTCATTAATATTGTAATAATCAGTTATTTGATTATATTATAATTTATTTAAATTATCTTGATAAAGTATCGATATGTTTCAAATTATTTTAATAAGATAAAATATGTTTTTAAATACTTATGGTGTCTAATGGTGGCATTAAGAACTGCCTAAAAATAGTTGGAAATATTAATTAATTTATGTGACAATTTATCTTAATAATTGATATTTAAATTTGTATGTTTTAAATTATTGATAATATTAAATATGAGATTTATATAGGAGTTGCTTTTAAATTATTATGAAATAGATCTATATTCACTTGATCTAGAATTACTTGATCTATAAAATATCTATTTACATTAATATAGATTCTAATGGATTATGATTAGGAATAATATGGTTTAAACTACTCTTATAACATTAAAGGTTATTTCAAGCATTTACTCTATTTGAATTGGATTTTAAATTATAAGATTTTGACTTTGATAAGTATCAGATATTATTTAAATTATAGTAAAAATCAACTATCTGATATAGATAAGATTCAATTGTTTTTAAATAAGTGTCACGCCCCAGAACCAGAATACTGGAGAGCGGGGGCAGACATAGCCAGCTACGTATATTGAAATAGAATACATCTCAACTATACGGTCACGGCTGTCTAGATATGAGGGTTTACTACAAGCCAGCAGTCTCTTAAGGTCAAGCCTATTGTCTCAATCTCAAGCAATTAACAGAGTTACAAGATATTAGAGCATCAAATATATATATATAAGGCGTCCCAAATATTACATATTGGATGATCATGAAGCTAGTCGTACAAAATGATAGGACTAGCAAGAGTTCAGTCATACATGATCAACCCTAGGATTTGTTAATCATGTTTACAGCCCGTAGGCAGACAGTAAGTAAATGTACATCGAGCTAACAGGTGCTCGTCGGCTAAACGCCTCAAAAGAATAAATTTACATATAAGTGGGTGAAACAAAAAGGAAAACCCACTCTTGGCCCGGGTTCCGCCTAGTTGTCACCATTGGGCTGGAAGCTCGGTAGATCCTCGGGAGCTGCTCCGAAATCTGGCCACACAAAACCAGCTGGGTCAAACCCCAGAAAGAGCAAGTGCCACAAAGGAGGCCACAAATAAGGACAAAAGCCAGCATATCAGAACATAAAGAATAAAAGAAATATAAGTAGTAAAGTACACAGGGCGATAAACGACTAGGGACGTGGAACCATTCCGGGAGCCAGGTTACAATCCTTAAACCAAACAAGGACCGGAATTGTAACCCTTCGCCTGAATAGCTCTCTGTCTCTACTCATTTATCGTTAAGATAAGTAAAACAAAACATGCTCAGGAGATAGCAGTACTGGAGCTAGACAAGACTTGGACAAGGCTGGACACCATCCATTCACAATCGGCCAAGCAAGTACTACGGCTTACTACTTTAACTAACTAGGGTTATCACAAGCCTAATTACTAACAAGATGCAAGTGAGAATTCCAGTCCCAAGTCCTGCAGACTATCCAGTTATCCTTCCGCGGGTTGAGAGTTATAGGTGGGTACATTGTCCGGGAGACAAATGTATCCTTAGGTGACTTAGAGGGTGCAACACATGACAGTGTGCTGGAAATGTGCTCTACTCGTCGGCAAGCTACAAGTCCATTAAAGCGCCCAGATAACGAGATTGCCTGTGACTGGAAATTCTCCATGTTC
This sequence comes from Iris pallida, assembly GCA_029216955.1. Taxonomy (NCBI): domain Eukaryota; kingdom Viridiplantae; phylum Streptophyta; class Magnoliopsida; order Asparagales; family Iridaceae; genus Iris; species Iris pallida. Next base: position 2,441,784 of record JANAVB010020198.1, on the reverse strand, counting down.
TAGTTTGATCTAATCATTAGCCTAATCCAATTTAGCACGAGTCCCTGGCCGTGGTACCCAGGAAGTCACGTCCTAGACATGATGCGAGACAAGACAAGTGGATTGTACAAGCAAGCAAGCAGGAACACCCACGGTGTCAAGTTGATTATACGAGTCAAGTTACAAGTTACAAGTCAAGTCAGGAGTGCGCCGCCACGGGCCACTATCAAGTTATCAAGATAATTCATGTCAGGGTACTGTCAGGAGTGCGCCACTACGGGCCACTATCAAGTCAGGTTGGTCATGTCAGGAGTGCACCCACTACGGGTCACTGTCGTGTTATGCTAGTTCCTTGTCATACCATGCTATGTACAATAGTCATTCCCAACATATTAAGCAAAATCAAGTTCATGTCAAAAGGCGTAAGGATATAAAATGGGCATAAAATATCTAATAAAATACTAATATAAATAGGACTATAGAAGAGCCAAGATCAAGAAATAACAAATTCATCATAGACAAGTAGGTTGTGCAGGGTATGTACTGCGCAGGGTGCCAAGTGCGCAGGGTGAGCTGCGCAGGGTGAGCTGCGCAAGGTACCAACTTTGCAGGGTGCCAAGTTCGCAGGGTGAGCTGCGCAGGGTACCAACTGCGCAGGGTGCCAAGTTCGCAGGGTGAGCTGCGCAGGGTGAACTGCGCAGGGTGAGCAGCGCAGGGTGAACTGCGCAGGGACCAACTGCGCAGGGTGAGCTGCGCAGCAGATGGATTGCGCTGGATCAGGTTGCGCAGGAATGGATGGCGCAGGGTCAGATTGCGCATGAGTGGAGTGCGCAGGGATAGATTGCGCATGAGCAGACTGCGCATGAGCAGACTGCGCATGAGCAGACTACGCATGAGCAGACTGCGCATGAATCCATGCGCACTCGAGTTGAGCGCAGTTCGCCAAGGGGCAAGCTGCGCGGTCGGCGCTGCGCTAAAGAGCGCTGGCCGAGGGGGATGCGCAATCCAGCCCTGCGCTAAAGAGCGCAGGCTGCTGTCTTCTTCTCCAGGCCGAGAAGAAGACTCCAAGAACTCTAAGGTTCAAAACTTCATATCTTGGTAAAATCAAAACCAAATCTAGATTTTCAAAGGTCTAACTTGAGTAAAATTGAATTCTCTTCCACATGGAAGCATCAAAACCCACAAAAATCCAACCAAAATAGATCAAAACCATGTAAATCCGAAAATAGTCAAAACCTAGATCTAGAAAAATGAAAGCTCCAAATCACAAAATGTCAAGTTCCAAAGTTGTTCTCCATGGCCTAATCTAGCTAATGGACAAATAAAAAGTGGTGCTTATTTGATGGCAAGGTGCACTTGCCTATGGGTTGGGGAGTTGTGTGGAAGAAGGAAGAAGAAGAAGTAGAAAGAAATTAAAGGAGTTTATGGAGGAGAGAGAAAAGGTTGGTAGGTTTTAATGAGGGTGGTTGTGATGGAATGGAGGTGGAGAATAGGCTAAGGTGTTCCACTCATGATGAACCAAACCAAATTAAACCAACTCCACAAAATAAAACCAAGCCATGGTCCAAACCTATTTACGAGAAACCAAAATCCGCAAGTCGAGAAAATAAAATACGTGCCAAAAAATCAATTACGAGTACAAATACGAAATACAGGAAATGGGGGTGACAATAAGTCTATTTGATCTTAATTAAATATTGGCATTATCTACTAATGGTTTGGATTAGATTAAGTTGTTTTAAATGTTTATTTGAATTTAAGTTAAAGGAGAGGGTTATCCAGTAGGACTTATAGTCCTTACCCAAATAGGAGATCCACCTCATATATAAGGAGAGCTCATCTCTACCTTTCTCTGAATGTCCTCCCATATTCCATAACCTCAACCACGTGCATCGTGTCCGTGTTCATCACCCACGCCCACTATTTCCATTGTTATTACAGGTACATTCACCTTCTCGCATCTGATACACCAGACGTCCAATTAGATTTGTGTGTCCGCGTCGACAGGCCTACACGGACATAACCAACACCATCACAAGCTTCGCTGCTCCTCGCCATGCCTCTTGTCTGCCACCGACCCTGATTTCCTGTCCATCATCCATCTCCGTACCCTCATCTTTATCGCCATCATACCTTCTTGGCCACCACCTAACGGCCGACTCCCAGGACCACCGTGGCCATGTCAGCAACCACACCACCTCTCCTCCCCGCCCAGAACAAGATCATCATCACCACCACCAGTCCCGCCGCGCCATCCCAACGCAGCCGCCGACCCTGCCATTCCGGCCACCTCAGTCCACTAGGAATGGTGACACTTCCAAACCCAAACCCTAACCCTAAGCTGACTCTTTCCCTGGTCGACCGCTGCCCTGTCTCTGTAAGTCCTTAGCCCAATTTTTCTGTTTATTTTTATTTATTTAATTTACTCTCCTATAATATTTCCTTTTTGGTAATTAATGTAAATGAATAGTTAAAGGAGGATAGTGGGCTTTGCAAATAGAAACTTCTTTAAGGGGTCTTGTGTAAAAACCCAATTCAAATTCTACCAACCGACCCCATCAGATCTCTGTTCAAACGAACAGATTGAATTAAGGAGATCTTCCCTTATTGAGCCCAACTCAAGGTGGATTCAAATCTTTTCCCTCTATCTACTTTCTCATATGATCAAATCCAAATGAGTTATATGTATATATAAGGAGAGGCAGCCGCCCCTCCTCCCTCCAAAACCCTAAAGGCTCGATCATCCTTCTGTGGAAGAGCCAGACATCTTCCCCAATCAATTACTCTCCTGGAGCCAAAGAAAGCAGCTACAGGTAAGCCCCTGCCTATCATATTTACATCTATCATAGCAATGGAATGAATAGTAGTTGTTTAAATGTCAAAAGGAAATTATAGGAAACTTAGGATTGTATTCTAATTCCTGGGTTGAGACCCGAGTCTATGAGGAAATCATCTACAGGGGTATCACAATGATAGGGAGGGTAACCATGGGTACACGAGTATCCAGCACATACGAGTTACCCAAGTCGAGTTCAGACCTAAAGTATCAGTCCTGAATACTGATAACTAAATTAGGCCCTGCCAGATTGGTACCTGAACAGATTAGCCACCAGGTCTGCAGTAGGCATTGCAAGACCATGACCATATAGGTAAGGGAAACACTCGAAAAGATCAGACAGGGCCAGAGAGGATTATTGCTTTTGTGATACGGCTTAGTACCAAAGTACTAGTTCAACAGAGCATGGGTGTCCCAATGCTCTGTTGATGTGAGTCAGGAATATATGTAATTAGGTAGGGCTGTCCAAGTACTAAGGAGGCATGATTTATATAGCAGTCGAGCAGATTTGTAGGGATTGCATTTGAATCCTTTTAACTAGTATGTTGTAAATTGTTAATCAAATGAATATCTGGACCATTTATAGTATATGGGTATATTGTTTTAGAATTTACAAATTTGTGTACCAACTGTCCTGTGAATGCATGGACTTCTCTTTCAGAATATTAAGAGTGTCCTTTGAATTCACAAATTGTGTAGATAGGCAATCCCCAAATACTGTGATTGAGGAATTTTAGACCTTGATTATCTGTGCCAATGTAATCTGGGAGCCCAAGTATGTAGGAAGCAGCCAGGTTTTCATTCCTGATGTACACATGAACACATCTAAGTTTCTTGAATTACTGAAGTATCGGGAAACAGAGGGTATCTGTGAATGCCAAGTTGGGTTGAAGTATCGGATTATCCATCCTATAACCACCGACACATTGATATCCCAGTTGCAAACCCATGGACAGTAATAAGAGCATACCCTAACCTTGTACCCTTCCTAGATGCATTATCTGTCCTGTCAACAGAACATTATAGGGTTTGTTTTATCTTTACTGTACATTCTTGAATATGTGATGTTCAGTCCACATACTCAATTGAATGGATCCCCTGCTACTTAGTTGATTTAGGCTCATCTTCATATCAGTCCTCTCTTGTGCATGTCAATTCCCTTACTTTAATGTAGCAGTCGCCTCATCTTATGAGAGTTCATCCCAATTTAACTTTAGTTGCATTATCCTTGTATCTGTCAAGTTTAGATGTCATATGTTAGTACAGATATTGAACTCCTTGTTCAGATATTTTTCGTATAGATTGAGTATCAGTTGGCCTCTGACACCAAAGGGGATTAGCTACATGGGTACAACTATAGGATTGGGAAGAAGTTATGGTGTGAGGGTCTTTTGTTCCTAATACAGCAGTTCAAGGAGCAGCGGGTTGGTCTCAGAGATTGGGAGTATTCAGTGTTTAAGATAGGTACCTGTGAGTTAGCATATGTTTTTAGGAGGCGACTGGTTAGGCCTGTGTGTGTAACATTGACACGAGCATATGTAATACAGGATTGGGGCACAGCAAGTAAGGGATGCATGTATCAGAGAACATGGGGTAACCAAGGGGTGTGGTTTAAATGTCTGTTCCCTACAGGAAATGATAGTGCAGGATGGGGACAACAACTGTAGGCATAATGTCCAGTCGAGAGTCCTTTGAGCATGAAAGACTGAATAACCTACAGTAACATATAAGTGCATAGCTAGAAGACTAGGTGGTACATGTAGGATTAGCAAAGTACAGTTTAGCTGCAATATAATAGGTTTGGCAACAAGGTATGTTAGTATCAAACATAAAACCTGTGCATAGATGATTGGTGTATATAGGGTGATTGGTGTATATAGGGACTTAGTGAATAGGTGAATCATACACCAGTATAGTGTGACAAGGGGGTATCAGCCTTAGGCTCTGCATAATGTAGTAGTAATATGGTTGTATGCTCAGAACCTACAGAGCAGGGACATGAGTGAACAAAGTCTTATGAGTTATGCCAAAGGTTTTATATACAAAGAAATGGGGTGGAGAGTGACAGGAGAGGCAGGGGAACACTAGAGTATCATGTAGGAACAACTAGGACCTTAACATATGATGCCTAGACCAACCTGACACATGTATACTGCTACTACGGCTGTTGTTTCATATTCTTCACTTATAATTGTTAAGGCAATAAAGATGTAAAGGGAGTATACCATGTGGCCTTACTGAAACTTCAATGTAGGAAGGATAAGTCAAGTTATTAGGAGAGTATCACAGGAAAGGGATTTGTTTATAGAGAACATATAGGCATGACCCAAGATACCAAATAGTCTAAGAGTACATGTCACAAAGGGGTTGGAGAGCATGAGGCAAGGTACCACCTACTCATTAAAATACAAATTAATCTAGAAGGCTAATCATCAAATAGTTAGGCAATTTTGTACTCTGAAATTGTATTTTGATCCTATTAATTCATAAAACAGGTTTATTGGGTTTTGACTCAGCACCCGTGCCAACAGCTCAGGACCACATGCAAGTATCCCTTGCCTTTCGTTACAGCTTTATTTACATGCTTATTTGCTTTCATTATTCAGTTGATTGCTGACATGTGCTTTATCATTGCTCACAGTTAGCCTTGTAGCTTTATTGGACATGCTTTTCACTTGTACTGGTTTGAGTTGTATCGTAGGACGAACACGTTATAAATTGAACTGCTATTTTCTTATTTTGATTGTTTACAACCCGCGAGTCCACACACGGGGCGAGGGTTGATCATTTGCACCTGCGAGTCCACACACGGGGCGAGGGTGTGACTTGTCTTGAAACTGACCTGCGAGTCCACATTCGGGGCGAGGGTTTGGTATTCTATTGATCTCTTGTTTACTTGTTTCTCTGCAATTCATTTATGCGTAGTTGTTCATACATTCATGTCTCGTGATTGTTTAGCTTTTTTTGTTTATATCTTGGATTTTCTTCATGCATGATAAACTGTTAGAAAGGCTTGTATATTATGTATCTTGCAAGTCCTCTGAGGACCTGATGATCTCTTCAGGTTAGTCACACATGAGCCAGGTGGAGACGAACAGTGTTGAGTCAGCATTCAGATCACGATATTGTGGCGTTGATGATTAGCGTAGTTGGTTTCACTTGTATCATTCCTATCTTACTTTATTCCGTCTACTGGTAGTGGATTTGTGTCCACCGGACGTGACTTGAACTACTTGAAATTCAGTTTTTATTATTCAGTCCTTTATTTCAGTTGTATTTATTGGATTTGGATGTGACTTTACTTTCTGTGGATGAGATCTAGATTACCTTGTTGGATATAGTTTCTGTGACTTATATATACTAGACGGTGTTCTACCGCCGACACTGCGGTATAGGCTGGGCTTGGGTACGCCTCATATCCGAAAAGCGGGTACTGGTCGTGACAGTCTCCGACCTTCCCTACCTTTACCGATCAGATCCTCATTGTCGGTCACACAACCATTAATGGCCGACCCCATCCATCGTTGCCACCCTCTGCCGTGCTTCTCGGCCATCCGTCGTGGCCGGTCAACCATCAACACCATCACTGTCACCACCACCTAAACAAGCACGACCACACCCCTGAACCACCATGCCGAGATCTGCCTAAGCCCTCATTTCCTCTACCGTCACCGGCACAGAGCCACCACCTACCTCCATCCGCTGAAACCCCATCTCTTCTGGCGAACGACCCAACCGCAGCAATGCCACTGCCGTGTCATCTCCTCTCGAGCGCCATAACTCCGCCACCTCGAACTGCCAACCTCCCTCCTCCTTGAGCTTTTGTTGCTAGATCCCGTCGAAACCCTCTTCGATCAGTCTCGACAAGCACCGCCAGCGCTCGGCCGCAACCGTTGTCCTCATATCCCGGCGTCGCCAATCTTCTAGTGTGTCGTGCCCCTCGTCGGCAAGTCACCCCTCCGACGCCACCCAACGCCCATCTCTGGTTCCTCACCTCCCCACTCTGCTCTTCTCTACCTCTCAAAACCCTCTTCTCTCCAATCTCTTTCCTTCTCCTCCTTATTCTTCTTTAAGCCTCGTTTATTTTTCCCCTTTGTGTAATCTCTCTCCAAAGATGAGCAAGGGGAAAGTGGGTCTTAATATACTTAATAGTAGAAAGTTTTCTTAGAGTAAAGTTTAATACTAGGAAGTTTAATATACTATATCAAATAAAGGGAGAAAGTGACAGAGTATCTGTGGGCTTTTGTACGGTATCAATTTCAGGTATATATTTTGTGTGTTATAATTATTTTATTACCATTAGTGTTAATTATATTATTAATTTTATTTATTGTTATTAAAGGTTATAGGTGTAACAAAAAATATAGTAATTACGGGCCTTGGGCCTATCATTAAATTGGATATCACTTTTAAAAACCAAATGTTGGGCCTTGAACTCATTAAGCTTCTGTATTAATCATATGTAAGGATTCATAAAAATATTATCATAATATTCCTTTCTGAATTAAATTATAGTTTAATATAAAATTATTTCTATATTTTCAAAAAATATCTTATTGACTACTAGCAAAGTATTTTCAAATAAAGGGTCTTAAATATTTAATTCTATTCTAATATCGAATCATGATCGAGTCTAGTCGTGCTTCCCTATTCTTGCTAATCTGTATTTCTTACCATCGACCCTAGGCTAACAGGCCATTATGGACCCAACGGGAGTATCAGTTTCACCAGCACAGGACCTCAGACGAGTACATCTCTGATAGTTTTCATATTTGATTATCTCTATACTTCATGTATTTAGTAATATTTTGTATTGATATCACGTTGATTCTTGACACGCTTGTCACACGAGATAGTAGTTATGGATTCTGACATGTTGTTCGTGACCAATATATTTTTGTGTTCGTGACCTGTTTGAATCCATGGGTACTAGCCGGACGGAGAAGTACATTAGTAGACATGTAAACATATCCAAAAATATCCCAAAATGTCTATTCTTGTCTGATAGCAGTCGCACAACTCACGAACGGGATGCCGGATTTACCCCTTAGCCGGTTACATGTCGAAAGTGTAGTTCAAATCACTTGTTAGATATAGTCTTACTATATTACAGTTTCTTGTTATTGCTCGTCTTGTGTACCAGGTCTTCCTGCTTTTACTCGCATGATTCCTACCATGATTCCCTGTTTATCCCTTATCATGTATCTCAGTATTATTACAGATTTATGAATTTTGTCATTTATTGATTCTGTTGTGAGAATGTACTCGTTCCATTCCTGCTGGAAACTAACATTTTTTAGGTTTAGCCACGATCACTCTTAGCACTGGGAAGGCATGGGTATGCTGAGGTCAACCTAGATAGTTGAATTAGCTGTCTTTTTCTATTTGTGAGATATTGTATTTTCTAGCAAATGTGAAGTTGTGAAACCTTATAATTTGTAACTTGATTTAATAATGTGAATGAGCAATAAATGTATATTTTGTGATTTTGAGCATCTTGGCCGTGACAGCGTTCTACCGCCGACTCTACGGCGTAGGCTGGCTTAGACATATCTCGTATCCATAAAGCGGGTACGGGTCATGACAAGTATTTGTGGTGGCCCATGCAGGTCAGTCTTCGCAAAAGACTGAGAACTCGTGGTAGTACGTATCTTAGTCGTACTACTGCGAGCCTGCGATTAGAAAATGCTCATTCACAATTAGGTTTAAATTATAGAATGACTAGGAATATGAGTCCCTTATTAATTTGATTATTGGATAGTTAAGGATTAGGCCATGCAATTTACTAAATTTAGATGACCTGGAAGATTTTATAGATAAACTATTATATTTTGATACGACGATATGACCTAAGGTGGGTAGACTATCACTACCAAAATACATGGATTTACCGACGGCCTTATCCGTCGGTAGTCCGTCGCCAAAAATAAATACCGACGGATTACCGACGGATATTTTGGTAAAACAGCCGTCGGGAATAACCTCGTCGCTAAAACATATCCGTCGCTACTCCGTCGTTCAGCGACGACTTAGCGACGGAATACCGTCGGCGCATTTAAATATATATAGCGACGGATTACCGACTAGCTTTCGTCAAAACATGTATCAGGATATAGGGTTAGCGACGGAAAACTCCGTCGCTAAAGAGTCGGCAAAACCGTATCAGTGATTTTCTGATACGCAATATCCGTCGCTAATCCGTCGTAAATTTGTCGGTAAAAGCGTATCAGAGATTTTCCCATACGGCAGGTCGTCGTTATGCCGTCGCTAATCCGCCGAGGTGTACGACGGATTAGCATCGTATTAGCGACAAAACATCCATCGCTAACTGCAAAATTTATGGACATCAAACAGAACCAGGTCGACGGACATTCCGTCGCTAAACCGTCGCTCAATGTAAAATTCTTCAGGTAGCGACGGATATTACGTCGCCAATCCGTCGATACATTAAATTCCTACAGTTAGCGACGGATAGTCCGCCGGGACTTTGTCGCCAGTCCGCCGTAAGTTAGTCGCCAATCCGTCGCGAAAGCTAAAATTTATGGACATCAAACAGCACCAGGTCGACGGATCGTCCGTCGCCAATCCGTCGCTTTATTGAAATGCTCCAGGTAGCGACGGTTTTTACGTCGCCACTCCGTCGCTAACCTCAGTTTCTCCAGTTAGCGACGGACTATCCGTCGCTGAGTGGTCGCCAGCCCGTCGCTAACTTCTATTTTTTGAAAAAAAAATACTGCAAACAGACTCTTTCCTGTTTATACAACACATCCAACACAATATCAAACATGCAAAATATTCATATACAACACCATATATCCATATCCAACACGAATATCCAACGTATCCAATATCCAACACCATATATCCATATGCAAAATATCCATATCCGACACCAATATCCAACGTATCCAATATCCAACAAAATATTACCAACACAATATATCCAATATCCAACATTAAATTATCCAAACATAAAAAAAATATCCGAACATACAATGTATCCAAATGTCTACAAAACCAACAACATAAACAAAATCAAACCCCGTCCGTCGGATCGTCTCGTGCTCGTGCCGCCGTATCCGCTTTGCGTATGTACTCCTCCACCGTGTGTGCCGGCACTTGGGACAAGACATGGTCTGGAAGCACGCGTAGCTGCTCTGGCGACAACATGTCAAGGAGCGTCAAGATGGTGTTATCCGATACGATGCGGGCGTCCGCAGAGCGGTTAAACGAAAGCCGTCCGGGGGAAGAAGGACCAGGTCGATCCGAAGCACCGGCAGCAGCAGTAGACGGACCGGGAGCACCACCAGATGAACCGGAAGCACCAGCAGACGGACCGGGAGCAGACGGACCGGGAGCAGACGGATAGCGCCCCAACACCATCGCCCGCAAATCTGACACCGCGGAGGTCAGAGTCGCAAGCTGCGCCCTCACATCGTCAACGGGGGCGCTGGGGGAGGCGGAGGCGGTGGATATCTCGGGACGGCTGCAACGAGGGCGCCATGGAACCTAAGCCGTAGACGCGCCCTTTCCTAACGCCGCCGACGAATTCTACGAACACGTCGTCGTAGCGAGGCGGCCATAGAAGAGTGCGTCTGGGTGGGCGTCGTTTCGCCGACATTCTCGGAAGGGGGATCGATCTCAAGCCGACTAAGTGCCTCACGATACGCAGCCTATCCAATGAATGTGTTTATACTATAAGTTTCCTAAGTATAATCTAAATCCTATGTTTCCCTAAGTTATAGTCTGAATCCTAAGTTTATCTAATTAACTTAACAATAATTATATTTCTAACATAAATCTCATAAACGTAAGTACTTACATCAGTCTCCTCGGCCCTCGCGTCGACGAAGCTCCCGTCCTTCCGTCTCTTGTGCGTATAC